>JAWWMW010067446.1:0-15009 GCA_035048345.1 Echeveria elegans | reverse complement strand
ACGAAGTTAAAAATCTATTCTATATAAACCATGCTCATACATCCAACTTTCTCACTTATCCTTGCAATGCTTGCATAACAAACTATTATTTGAACGGTTCGATTGCGTATTCGAAACGACGGATAATAAAAATAGGGTACCAAGTGATTGTTTCCGCCGCATTCCGTCGGAACGACGGACGTTTGACCATAAATTGTATTCTATTATATTATAGATTTTGTGGAGGCTCATTCTCCTATTTGGGCTCAATGGGAGATATTGAGTTGAGGGAAGCCCAAGCCCAATACTGCCGCGTCAAAGAAGCATGTACAGTGCATCTCTCTCCCTAGTCTTTCAGATTTGAGTAGGATTAAGCAACCTACCCATTTGAAGGCTTAACAAGTGACCAGGATTTGTTTGGATCAAGTTCATCGACAGTGCGTGTTAACAATATCACATCATCAAACAAATAAATCTTTTCAAAATTTGCGCGCAAAGCAGTGATCCACAATGCAACGCTCTAATATCTCTCTCACGTTAATTTCAAGATAATATTCTAGGGGGTGTACACGCTTACACAACTTGAGTATAAAACGATACGCATGGCTTTATTCTGACCTATATCTTCGTCTTCCAAACATCAGCAACCATCTGCTAGTTTCTATATGTCGCTTAGACTCGTTCATGCACTCTCCTCCCCTCGATGTGGAACACGTGATCGTCTAACGACGAGGTGAAGCAGAACGTGAGGCCATTATGGGTGCGTAAATGGCTCCCTATTGATTTCCTAAGAACTGCAGGCTTTACTTGCATCCACCTACTTTGCCTTGGTGCTCCATTTCACGTCACATGCCCAGCCTTTTGGTCCTTTTATTGCACTATACATGATCACATGCATGTTTGGCATCACACTCTCTTTTCATCGACATCTCACTCATTGAAGTTCCACCCTCTCCCTAAATGGTTAGAATACACGTTTGCATATTGTGGAATTATTGCGGTTCAAGGAAACCCTAGCTATCTCGATTGGGTCAGTACACACCGATAACCATCATAAATTTACTGACTCGTCCAAAGACCCTCATAGCCCGTCGAAGGATTTTGGTTCAGTCACCTGTATCGGATTTTCAACCGATACTATTTAACAACAAAGATCCAAACAACGTTGGTGATCTGAAAAAACAGTTGTTTTATAGGTTTGTTGAGAAAACTTATTATCTCCATGCAGTATTTGCATCATTCGAATATGTTTAATGGTGGTGTACCCATTCCTTGTATGGGGAGGTGGTGTAAGGATTGTATCGCTGTGGCATGCGACATTTTTTGGTGAACTTGGTGTGCCATACTTGGGGCAAGCGAGCATGGAATACTAATGATTTATCAAGGAACAATTGGTGTATTGCGATAGCTAGTGACCTCTGGCGAAGGTTGGCATAACAATCACCATGCGTTCACGTGGTTGGCGAGACAAGGGTTGGAGTGGTGGGAGATTGATGTAACTTGGGGTGTTATAAGATTGCTAGATACTGTTGGATTGGCTATATATTGATGTTAAGGTCCCTACTGAGGAGCAGAAGAAACGAATGGAGATGAGAGCTTTTGCTCCAAATTAAATAGTATTGATCAATCATCCCAATCATTAATTCTATGGACCATTTGGAATATGGGTCCTCATCCTCCTTTAACACAAGATACCTCTTTCGACATCTATTAACAAGTTGGTCACTTCATTCAGAAAAAGATTTTTAATAGATCAAAATGTTATTTTGTTAACCCATATATAACAGCTCAGATTGAAATCAGGCAACTATCATCGATCAGGTTTGAAAATCACCGAGTGTAAATTATATATCTTGCATCTAGTAACCTTTTACTTGTTCTCATTTTAATTTATATGTTGTGTCGTTTAAGATTTATTGTTATTATTCCAATATTACAACTTTCTATAACACATGATTATCCTCTAAGGACGATCGAGTAATAATCAAACAACATCAAAAAGGTAATGACTCCCTCTCGCGCTTGAAACTCAAGATAACATAGTGTTTATAGAAACTTAACCATCATTTAAAATATAAAAAGACACCGTCCTTGTAGAGATACTATTCATTGATGGAGGGAAGCTCTCTCCATTCTCTTCTTCTGCCCCTCAGTAGGAACCTTAACATCAGTAGCCAACCCAACAGCTTCCAACGCTGTTATAACACCCCAAGTCATATCAATCTGCCACCATTCCAATCCTTGTCTCGCCGACGACTCAAATGCATGGTGATTGTTATGCCAACCTTCGCCAAAAGTCAGGATCGCAACCAACCAATTGTTCCTTGATAAATCACTAGTATTCCATGCTCGCTTGCCCCAAATATGGCATGCCGAGTTCACCAAAAATGTCGCATGAAGTACCGCTACAGTCCTTACACCACCTCCCCAAACAAGAAATGGTACACCACCAGAAGCATACAATAATGCTAAAGGTGCAAGTGCATGAAGATAATAAGTTTTCTCAACAAACCTGTAAAACAACTGTTTTTTCAAATCACCAACATTGTTAGAATCTCCGCATTTTGATGTTAAATAGTATCGATCGAGTACCCAGTACATGTGACTAAACCAAAACCCTTCGACGGGGCTATGAGGATCTTTGGGAGAGTCAGTAAATTTGTGATGGTATCTGTGTGTACTGACCCAATCAATAGGATTCCCTTGACCAGCAAGTATCCCACAATATGCAAATATGTATTCTAACCATTTTGGGATAGTGAAACTTCTATGTGTGAGATGTCGATGATACGAGAGTGTGATGCCAAACATGCCTGTGATGATGTATAGTGTTACACAGACCCAAAAGGCTGGCCAAGAGAAGTAAAAGGGTGCCCAAAGGCAAAGGAGATGGATGCTAACAAAAAGTACTAGTCTTAAGATATCAATAGGGAGCCATTCACGCGCCCAAAACGACCTCAAGTTTTTATCTACCTCGTCGTGAGGCTTCACTGGTTCTGCATGGAGGCGAGGGAATATGAGTCTTGGTGACGTAAGAACTAGACGGTTGCGGATGGAGGGGAAGTGAATATAGGAAGATTTAGGCCAGTATGAAGCCATAAAGAAGTTTTTTGTTTGCTTTATGTCGTAAGAGATTACTCTACAATGTATAGACTTGATTGCTCAACATGCTCTCCCCTAGCTGCCTTTAAATAAGAAAGGATCCCGAGATAGGGATGACAACGGAGCAGGTTGGCGGAAGATTGCGACCTGTACTGTGTGGGTCGTGTTCTGTCCCTGCATGCGGGTCAAAATTGGCATGCCCTCGATTAATAAGGGTTAATTAGGGATTCATTAGAGTTAATTAGAGGTTAATCGCGGGGCAGGCAGGGTAGGTCAAAAAATTTCCGACCTGCTCTACCTTATTTGGCTTGCGGGACGGGGCGAAGCGGGACAATATAAAAAAAATTAAAATTTAAAATTAAAAGTTTAAATTTACAAACAACACACGGATCCGGCACATTAAAAATCGGAACGATGCATATCCATCGGGACGAAGGACGGTACAATAGTCTACAAATAACAAATTGCGAAACTGGAACCTGTTTTTGGGGGGAAATCTAGGTGCTTACTGAATCAGGCTGCTGGAGTTTTTTACATTACAACGTTAGGAGGGCTGCTTACTCTGATCTTGATCTTCCGTGTTTATCGGTACGTACGTTGAAGATTTTGCAAAATATTATTCTAAAATAATGAAAGACAAAAAAAACAGTTCTCAAGCATCCAAAGAACAAAGGTGTCATCCTAACTTTGTGCGTCCAATAATCTATAAGTCTCGCGCGTGATCTTAAATTGTTGCCTAGCTGAGTATACGATGAGGCGAATCATGTATCAATTTCTGCAAAAAAGACTCTTTTAATTGGTATGACTTTCTTACAAGTTGGAAAGATATTTGCAGTCTGGAAAATAAAACAGAAAAATGTTACTTACTAGTTTATTTTAGAATAAAACAATTTTCGCTTGATCACTGCAGCCAAAATAGAATGTAAAAGCCACCAAAATGTGGCCATAAATAACTCGGAGCAGGTAATGACAGTGAATCACTTTCAGTCGCCATCCTAAATCATTCAAATATTGACTTAAATGACCAGTTAGCCACTTTACTCTTTACATATTTTGTTGTCTTTTTTAAAATATATATTCATTTTTTTTGATATCCGGTTGCATCAGCTATAATATTTTTAGTACATGATATGATATCTCTCAATTCACTCAAATAGCACTTGAACGTCTCGACTTAATCGCTAAATAGCCATGACCTACAAGAGAGAAAGAATAATCAAACTCACACTAGATTGCATCAAATAAACACCCTTCCACCTTAAAGTGGAAAGAAATCAAGCAGCTTGTGGGAACTGAACACTTGACTTTGAATTGATCAAACCACTTGATCACGCCCTAATTGGCAAGACATATACTGTTTTATTTTCAAATAAAATAATGTGTAACAACTAACTATACGAAATCAACTTAAACGTTATGACAACGTGATTCAGAACACAAAATATTCAAAATGCATACATCTGTATCAAAATTGCATGGATAATTTATCTTGGCATGTTGTGGTAAAAAAGAGCTTTGGTTGACTAGTAGTGCACGGATTAGGTATTCTTAATCCAACTCGATCAGCGGATTTAGTGCTTTCATATCTTACTATATATAATTGGGGAGTGTTGTTTGACAGTTACTCTTTAATTTTTTTAAATAAAACTTAATTTTATTAAATCTTTTATCACTCTTTCTCAATTAAAATATTTATATTATATCTATCATATCACTCATTTCAATAAAAAAATACTTTTCATAATCTTCAAAAAAATTAAACGATTCAACTCCTCTACTATTAATGAATCGATTTCAAAAACGTTAACGCCAAAATAACGCCGTGAAACAGAATCAGATACGGATAAAAACGCACAACCATAAACTGTGCAGAAAGTGCTAGTGGATATTAAATGGTGGGGAAGAGTTTCTGTAATGGGAGTCGTTGAAGATTTATTTTGTATAAGTGTTTGGTTTTGTCCGGTGTTTTAAGATTTGATGACAAGTACTTTATATTTCGGTCCATTTATATTTCCAAACTTTATGCGTTCTTGTCATCATACATTTTGTCCTTAGTGTGTTATCTCTGTTTTTAGTGACTTGGTTGGTTCAAATCGATCAGTACTTCTGCTGGTGCTGTAGAGACTCCAGCTGGACTGGCTTAATTATCAGCCAACAAACCGATCGCTTTAATAATGTTATCATCTCGTCCTCACTGAACTGAATGAAGAACTCAAGCTCAAACCTTTCCATCCCGTTTGATTCATGGAAAATTTAAACAGAATGGAATGGATAATGGGCCGGACCTGCCCTACCCTCCAAAATATTATCCCTCGGGCCATGAAATTGGGCCTTCGAATAAACTCGCATTAGATCGAGCCGGGCCGAAACGGAAAATCTGGCATGGAAACAATTCTCGAGGATACTAATAAATAAGCAGAAATGAGGACATGCATTTTATAGTGGTTAAATGAAAGAAAATGTATTATAATATGTCATTTTATAGATAAAGAATATTACAATTGATAATGCTATTTTCTTACTTGTTTTTTTGAAGGTTCCACCAGTATGTTTTCTACGTTCCACATACCGTTTGTTTTGAAGCGTAGATTCAAACTCTGTTGGCTGATTTTGATTTCGAGATCGCTTATTATGTCAAAAAGTGTAAAATTCAAAAAGAAATATCAAAACAATCCCACGTTTGTAAAATTCTATTGATTTCAAACTTAGATTTTCACTAGTCACTACTCAAGTATTAGTATTACTTTATAGGCATATTAATTAAGATTTTATAATTTTCAACAGTGAAGGTCAAATTTAGCTCCAACATTGGAATTAAATGGTTCTGCCCAAAGAACATTGTCACTTGCTGCAGCCTAAATCTATTAGGAAACCTGCCACCACCATCTCCTTCGCTCTTGACACGTACGGCAATAGGAGAGGAAGGAAAATAGAGAAACCTAACGCCCCATTTGAATCTTGGAAAAGTGAAGGAAATAATGGTAAATGGAAGCTCAAGTAGAAAATAAGTTTCCTTTGGTGGAAAATTTATAAAATGCTTCTTTATTAAATTTCACTTTCCCTTAGTTACCAAACACATAATCTTATTTTCCTTCAAAAATTTTGCTTTCCATCCAATAACTTTTCACGAACCAAATGGAGTGTATTTTGAGTTTATGACCCTAGACTATTTTAGGATGCGCAAGAGCTCATTGACACACAAAGCTCACTGTACCATCCAAGCAATTGCTCTAGTCTACCTTCGAACGGAGCATCCCACTTATACCCAAGCGCAATAAAATACTCAACCAGCCTATAAGTTAAAGCTATGCGTCTCTTTTAACTTTTCCATTTGAGCAAATTATCTATACCAACACAAATAGTACTCGAAATCATTCCACACAGCGAGAGAAACCCAGCCTATCACATTAATGCTCAACAAGCTTAGGATTACACTAGTGTTCTTGCTATCAGAATCATCTAACATGTTAAAGTTTTCATCAAACGAGACACACATTATTTGATTTCCAGGCAATTAGTGTGATATAAGCATCGACAGGTAATGATCCAAATCAAAACTAAATATGAAAATGTATTGAAAAACACTGAAACAAAACGACATAATTCTAGAAAGTCACTGGTACAGAAAACAGTAAATGAGAAAATGGCGACAACCCAGATCGATCGAATCAGCAAGCGCTTTACTTGGATCGCTGTCTCATCTTTCGGCGCTTTCTCTTCAATCTCCTCATCCGCTTCTTCTTCCACTATAAATCATTACAAACGAATCAAATCAGTAAAACACATACTAATTCAATCAGCAGCTGAAATTCGTGATAATTAAAAGTAAAATTCTCACCTTAGCTCTCATCGCGAAATCACAAGTTTGCCTTCAGTTACTCGGAAAGTCAAGCTGGGTGCGGAAGAGCGGCTGCTGGGGAAATTAGGGTTTCCGACATGCCACTCCCCTAGTATTTATAGGTAGGTACGCGTAGCGCTGCGCATACATCAAAATGGGCCGAAACAGTAGAATGGGTTAATGGGCCGAAGTACGTGGGTCGTGATCGGTGGGCTTGGGGGCTTGGGCCTCGCGTACACCTTATTGTCGTTAGTCTGTAGTCTGCCTCTTACAATATGTTACTATGTGTTTTGCTGGGTGTTCGATCGTTTGCTCATTCTCTGCAATCTGCATCGTCAAATACTGCATCGTTAAATTGTAATCAATTGTTCATCACAAGTCACACGAAAAGTTTATATATCTATTTATTTATTACTGTGATTGTGTAGTTTGGAAAAGTTATACGTTGGTTAGCCGTCTCTAAATTGTTTGCTACATGAGTAAATTGTTACTACGTGTGATCACTCGAGCATAAATTCCTAGGCTATTTACCTAGTCAAGAATTTTTTGAGTTTAGTACTTCCTGATTATGTTCAGTCCTATTATAAATCTAGTTCAGTCCTTGTATGATATATAACCTTAAGCAATCTACCTAGGCCTAAAATTGAACAGAAATAAAGAACAAGAACAGAAACGAAGTACATCTGATTTTTTTTATCACGTGGTTCGTCTAGATCAGAAGATCTAGCTTACATCTAAGTTGAAGCTCGCCGGCTTCTCTTTGCACTATGAACGTCCTGCTGTAACCGTAGGTAAAAAGGATGGAGTACAGAGTGAGTCCTTGGTTCTTAACTGAACCCTTACAAGGCCTACCGACTGCTTGAACACTCTCAAGCGTCGATCTACACTCAACCGAGCACCAAACTACTTGAAACTATTACAGACTCGATCAAGATTATGGATTTATTACATTCACTCACTGAATCTCACGATCGCTCACTGGTTGCAAAGAATCGCTCTCTGCAAGCTCTCGGTATTCGTCGTCACTCAAGAAGAATGTAGTGAGAGAATTAAAAATCAGACTTGTGCTTCTTCTGAGCAACGCTGCTCTTTTTTATACCCTCTTAAGCCAGGCGTTAGATCATCCAGGTAATCAACGGTTCTCGCTGCTGCTGGTCGCGTCATTGCCTCATTTCTTTTTGCTCCATGTCAGCTTTCCATGGATGGATGATCTGGCAAGGCTTATGACCCGGGCTGGGCTGAGTTCCTATTCTTCAATCTCGCCCTTGAACTTTTCAGTGACCAGCATAACTCCATGACTTCCCAACAGAACCTTCATCTCCTTCTTCGCATTTGTTCATAATGCAAGAGAATCTCCGATTCCTTGCCTCACTGTACCTGAAACACCATACTCAATAAAAAGTAGGTGCAAACACAATTTAAATTTTAAGTTAGTAACTGGCTTAGTACCCAATTCTACAGGGTTTACTGAAGTATCAATTTTCAGCAGTTTAATCCTACCACAAGCAATCAGTTCTCAATGCAATGAAACTTAACAACAATATGTTTTGTCTCTCATGGTATACATGATTTTTACTCAATAGTAACGCATATTGACTATCAGTAAACACAACAAGGACTATTGAATTTAAACCAGTTTCACACATAAAGCCATGTAACCACATTCCTTCTTTAAATGCATCACAAATTGCAACATATTCCGATTCAGTATTACTTAAAGTAACCAACCTTGTAACTGTGACTTCCAAGACACACAATTTCTACCAACAATAAAAAAAATAACATGAAGTAGATTTTCTAGTGTCCTTATCCCTCTGCAAAGTCAGCATCTACATATCCCACTAAATCAAACTCAGTTTCTCTTTTTCCATAGCACAAACCATAATGTAATGTACACTTAACATAAGCAAGCACATTTGTTAAAGCTAGCCAGTGTTCATATGCCCCGTGTTTGATTTAGTGGGATATGTGGATGCCCTTAGATGTTCTGGTCCGCGCATGCGCTACACTGATGTATTCAACGAGTCTATAGCCTTGGCCGACATGCCTGGATAATTTTTGAAATTGCATTATGATAGGTATAGATCATTGCAATTATTGATCTTAAATGAGGAATTTCTAGTAAGCGCAAGTCATCAGCTCGCGTTGACTACGTCTTTGCCCTTCGTACACACCGCCCGGTAATGTTCACACTCCTCGATCCAATTCCATCATTTTTTCCTTCTTGTTTTGTGTTGTGTTTACAAATTATATTCGGAAATTTACGTTGGTGAAATAGAAAGTGAGAAGCTAATAGATCACAGATACTTGAAGTATATCAATTAGGCAGATCAGGTACAAAGAGCCATTACTACATTATTTGATTTGCGAGAAATTTACATTAGCCATTGTTTAGCTAATTGACAAATAGGCTGATAGACCCTGATCGTCAATTAGCGCGATTATTCATAACATTAAGCAGTGTTCAAGTTTTGATACTTGTTGCTGTGGTTTTGGGAATTTGGTTTCATCCGCAAACTTCAGGTCATGTGTTGCGGCCATCACTGTGAGGGTATATAGCAGTGCAAGTTTCTGGAGGCTTGGTGCCCCTATACATAAGATCTGCAGATGTATATTATAAAGTTCTTGATGTCCTGCAGCAACATAACTGAATGAGTTCTACACTCAACACTTGAAAACAATACGAACCAATGATGTGATCAAATATAGCTTTAGAACAAAACCATTGGAATTTAGACTTGCCTCTGTTAGCGGCGCTCCATTGAAAAAAAAAACAATACATGAAATACATAAGAAAGAAAAAAATTTACAGACCGGACAAGTGATGTTGTTGTTTTGAGACTTTGGCATTTCCATCGTCTTCGACAAGATTCTTCAGATAATGGAGAATGAAATTGTTACATTCAGGAGACATGGTTTCTTAGTACAATGCAACAGACACTTTCTCGCTGCTTCGCTCGGCGGGCGGTAGAAAATGCTGCCAAAAGAAACACGAAAAGAAATGAAGTGGGTAGTTTTGATGAGATGAGTGATGAGAGAGCTGCCTCTGCTTTTATATACTTCACTAAAATACAAACTGACCCCTGTATTTTATAAAAGTATGTTTCGGGGGCTACAGTTGTTTGAATTCTTATCCAAGGGGTCAAAGTATGTATATGTTACAGATTGGGGGTGTTAATTTAGTTGGTGTGTGTGATTAAAATACGAGTGAATCGGTAGAAGTTGAAACCCTAGATTTTTCAACCACTTCGCGAATCAGACGAAACCCTAAGCGATGTCGGGGATGTACGGCCAGGGAGGGAATGGATCTGGTCCGCTGCAGGGCGGTGGATACGGCGGCGGTGGTGGTGGAGGGGGAGGTGGTTATGGTCGGGGCGGCAGCGGAAGTGGTGGTGGTGTAGGGTATGGGAGTGGTCGGGATGGTGGACGCGGTGGGGGTTATGGTGGTGGTGGTGGGAGAGGAGGGGATAGTGGAGGTTATCAGAGTCGAGGTATTTATTTGAGCTCTGGTTTCTTGGTTTTTTTTTTTGAATTGGATAATGTTCGAATTGTTGTTCAGTGAGGTGGATTGAGTTGAATTGGCAGGTGGTGGAAGAGATTATCAAGGTGGTGATCGCGGAGGACGTGGTGGCGGCGCAGGTGGGTCTGGTGGAGTAGGAGGCCGTGGAGGGAGTGGAAGGGATGGTGATTGGCCTTGTCCTAATCCAAGGTTTAATTTCCTTTTCAATAGACTCTAATCTTTATATTTTTGCACTGGGATCATATACTATGTGCTTCTCAAAGTCTGTGTAGATATTGTTTGTAATTTCTTTACTTTTTTTGATATAGCTGTGGTAATGTGAATTTTGCGCGGAGGACGGAGTGCAACAAGTGTGGTGCGCCGTCGCCAGGAGGTAATGCAGTTGGGGGTGGAGGTGGAAATAGGGGTGAAAGTGGCGGAGGTTATGGGAATAGTGGTGGGGGAAGAAGTGGAAATTATGATGGAGGACGAAGAGCCAGTTATGATAGCGGTGGAGGTGGAGGGTCATATGGAGGTGGTCTGAATGAGAATTATGGGCAGGTTCCTCCTCCTGCTGCAATTTCTTATCCACCACCCGCAGGTGGTAATGGTCAGCCCCCTAGTTATACTGGTGGCCCAACTGGGTATCCTCCGTCATATGGTGCTCCCGCTGCTGGTTATGGTGGCAATGATGATAACCGTAGGGGCGGATATGGTAGTGCTCCTGGGGGACGTGATTCTGGTTATGGTGGTGGTCGAGGTGGACCTCCTGCTGGACGAGACTCCGGGTACAGTGGTGGTCGTGGTGGCCCTGCAGGGCGTGATTCTGGTTACGGTGGTGGCGGTACTAAGCAGTCTAGTGGTGGTTATGGTGGATCAGCAAATGAAGGCACTGAAGACGTGAAGCAATGTGATGAGAATTGTGGGGATTTGTGCGACAACTCCAGAATCTATATTTCAAACTTACCTAAAGATGTGACCGTTGATGAACTGAAAGACTTATTTGGAGGCATCGGACAAGTAATTAATACTTCTTCCATTTTCATTGTGGTTATCTTATGCTACTAGCACAGTTTAGTTAAAATTAAGGGAAGCTAAGAAACATGATTATGGTGAGGGTATATTTGAAATGCCGCTGTTGCGTTTCAGACTTTCAGTTAATTAACCTGAATTGGTATAGCTGATGCATATGCATTTTTAGAAATGTATTTGCTGAGCAATAGTTTTTCTGTTACATGGGACTGTCTCCCTGAATATTTGTGCTCATTCTTATTATAATGAATGCATGTAGATTGCGAGAATCAAACAAAAGCGAGGATACAAGGATCAGTGGCCTTACAATATCAAGTTGTACACAGATGATTCAGGAAACAACAAAGGGGATGGTGTTTTATCCTATGAAGATCCATCCGCTGCTCACTCTGCAGGAGGATTCTTCAATAGTAAGTTATATAAAAATATGTTAGTTGTTGTCATATCATAATGTTACTTATGAATGTATCAAGGTTTTTATTATTTCTTTCCGGTGCATCAGATTACGAATTGAGGGGTCACAAGATTAGTGTGACAATGGCTGCAAAATCTGCTCCCAAGGCAGCTCCTGAGTATGGCCGCGGGTATGTTTTCTTAGATGCTGTCCTTTTTTCTAATTGTAGATGGGTGTGTTTTCAGTTGACGTGTCTATGTTGCCTGTACTGGATGTTAGTTTCCGGGCTCCAATTGTGGAGTAGACATACAAATGTTTTTTTTTGCGTGAATACTGCAGCTAGATTTTATGTGAGTGATATTATGTAAGGACTACCGAGTTCTCACTTATAACAATTCCATTGGTCTAACCTCTATTATGTATGGACTATGGAGTTCAATTCTACTGATTGTTTGCGACTGATTCTAGGTATGGAGTATGGACTACTGCTATAAATTTCTTATTTGTTTTTGTATGTGACAAAGAGTGTTGTTGAACGTGCAAGATGATGTGAGTGCTTACACTGTGTCTGTGACGGATAGCATCAGTATTTTACATGTTTCGTAGTGGTTATAAGATTTATCAGCTTATTCCTTGGGTTCACAAGCAGCTAACCAAATTTCGAAATATTCTTGTAACAGTGGAGGTGGAAGGGGTGGTTATGGAGGCGGGGGAGATCGACGCAAAGACAATTACAGAGATAGTGGAGGCCCGGATAGAGGCTATCGCGGTGGCAACAGATCAACTCCATACTGAGCGTCGATCGTCCGAGTATTTTTAATGTACTAAGAAATTTGGTTTTAAGCAATGTTTTAAATGCCTGCCTTGGATTCTTGATAGAAGAGATTTGAGGTAGGTTATTCTTTTTTCTGGATTCGTCGGAATCTCAGTCACTCTTTGTTCTTGGTGCGTAGTGTGATTGTGACAAACTCAGACCGTCTTTTGATATTTTCTGTTTGTGCATGTTGTTTATTTTGTTTATATAGGCAAATGGATTGTCTCCAAATTGCTGAGAAGATAGGTTAATGTTTTCAGTTTCAGGTGAGTGTCATTGCGGAGATTGAATTTATTGATTTTGATTAGGCAGTTGGCAATTTATGCTTGGCTTGTTATCCTTGTGAAGGACCTCTTAGCCAGCTGATGGAAGCTTGAGACTGAGAAGGCTTTCCAGGATTGGCTGCGTGCGTCTACCTCACCCATAAACTCCATGAAAGTTGAGTGCTATGCTATGATTAGTGTCTAGATCTTTGGGTCCCTTAGGTAACATTATTTTTTGTGTTAGAAAAAGCGACTTGTATGCAAAAGCCATACAGACTATGGCCAGTGAAGTTGCTTTTCAACTTGTATTTTGCTGTTTAGGTGCAAGGAACGTCGACTTGGGATATTCTAAAAAAGTTACATACTATAGTTTAAACAATGGCCGACTAGGAGCATCGTGCATCATACAGCTGTGACTAATTAACTAAACTTTTACATGTTACGGTTTCATTGCCAAGTGCTATGAGCAAATGATTAGTACAAGTAATTAGTACTCTCTCCGTCCTATATTGTTGTTCTCATTGGGTAGTTGATGCAGCTTTTAAGAAAATTATATTACGTGAGGTAAAAGTAGAAAAGAGAATGATTGGAGAGAGGGTGTAAACGTGTGAGAAAATTTATTTATTTAAGGCAATGAGAAGAAAATTTTGGGTCACTAAAATAGAAAATAGAAAGAAAAATATGGGACGGAGAGAGTATAAGTAACAACGCAGGGTTGAAAAAATTAATAAGTTTGCCTTTGTACAGTGCAGTGGCTGAGAGCCTAATCTACATACAGATGACCCAAATCATCCAAGCTCTAGCTATGTTAGGTGGTAAAACATTGTTTGTTGCCATCGAATTTACACTGCAAAGCCCTCGCCTGGAAGCATGTAATGAGTTCAATGCCTTCCTCATGTGATGAATTTTGCAGGCAACTAAGTAATGTTATTGTTACCCATGTGCATTGACTTGATGACTGTATGGGCCATGACCATGAGGTGGTACATTGAATTATTCTGTTTAAGGACTGGTGGGTACTGCGCCAGCCGTGAATTGAGTTACATGGACTGTACCTGCTGACTGAACTAAAGAAGAAGGCACAATAAGATGCAAATAAGGATGGTATAACCAGTGTCCTTTTTTGTGAAGAAAAATAAACTTGCAAATCATATAACTCAAAATAACCACTTATATGAATCAGTAGCTTTGTTGTCATGAGAAAACATTTCATTGAAATATCTGGCACACATAGAAAAAGTTTAGGAAATTTAGTTCAGATCCAGGTTTTCCAAAAATACCATGGTTTTATCATCTTTTACTTCACAAATTATATTTATACTTCGCCTCGAGTTATATAATTACTACCACAAAGGCATTACAGCCACAGATGATGTTGCAACTACTGGACTCGAGCCATACGGCACACTGAAAATTGAAAGTACTAGGGTCACAGAAATCTTACCTGGGCTTCGTTAATGTTATAAGGATGTATACTTCCATTGTATCTCATTTCTGTATTGCCGTAGTTTCCAGCATGTCCAGTATCCATGCCTGGAAAAAAGAACTTAATTAGATCTCGCAAATCCAACAATCAACAGTAATGCGCATGCAACAGAGCTATTAAAAATTATATACCTGTGTTCACAGCTATAACAGGAGTACCCTGTCCCACGGCTATCTTTTCTGCATCTTTAAGTGCAGCGCATAGCCGTTCTATTTCTCGACCAACTTGTATCATGTTGTTCTCCATAACTTTCCCATGTTCATGGTTACTAGCACCTAATGTCTTCTCGTTTTCAACAGCGGCCCTGCTTACATCAACAAAACGGGATCAAATTATCATTCCGACTCATATTAATTTAGATAATGAGTAAAAAGGTATTCGTCATGTACACATATGCTAGTGATGCGGAATTTCATTTCTACAAGCGGTTGGATGAAAGCATGATTACTAAAAAAGGAAACTATGAAGTTTCCACTATCCCACAAAAAGTCCAGCCAGTACTGTCTGTCAACTCTAAAAGATAAAGTTGGCACATAATGAGGTTCAACATCCAAATCTGATGCTTACCAAACTGCCCCCCCCCCGCGCTTATTGTCAAACAC
>JAWWMW010067437.1:0-15009 GCA_035048345.1 Echeveria elegans | reverse complement strand
TCAAATAGGCCTTTGATCTCATTCAGGACTTCAATAATAGCTCTTGGGTTAACATTGGCACTTCGGGAGAACTTACGTATCTTCACAGCAACTTTACGTAATGAATTCAACGAGATAGAGATGTGATCAGATTGAGATGCCACAACACCATTCCAAAAAAGAATGTGTGTGTCGAAAAGATCATTATATAGCAGAAACAGCTCCTCTGACGGTGACTTCATAATCTCATCAATCATTGCCTGTTCTAGCGCTTTCAAATGTTCTAGCATTGGCTCGTAACGCCTTTTCTTTTCATCAAGGACAAAATCTACTTCAGCACTCCACTGATGGACACTGACCGTCAATAAATCCAAACATTTGATGGCATATCTAAGATTTGTGCTGGTTTCATTGGACAGCGGAGAAGCTGCAGTCGCATATGATAATTCTAGGGAAAGAATGGGCACTGATCGCAGTACCGGATCCTGGGAGTACTGGGACAAAAGGTTAATGCGGTACTGCAGAATGGTTGTCCAAATTTTGTGACTGAAGAGCTGTCTGATCTCACCTAAGAAGGACTCAATACACCGGCAAAATGGGCGTAGCTCCGCACTAATATGCCTAATCCATTGAAGATGGAGTTCAAGATCACCTTCTGTTGCCTGTTCAAGTACCCAATTTAAAGCAAAGTACATCATTTTCTTCGCAAACCGCAAATCATATGTATATTGGTTTCCAGGAAGTTTGCCAGTCCATAGTGATGCATTAGGGAACATGATGTCATAGAGCGCAGTCATATCCAGTTGATAATTTCCTCTACAGCTGTTGCTAGCAAAATGATCGTCTCTGCCTATACTTGAATTGTATGAAGCATATTCTGCCCCGAGATGCTCCAGGGACATGCAATTCTGCCACACTGATGCCCCTTCAGAATAGAGTACAAAATCCCTCAAAAGTAAGGGTGATGGCCAGCCACCTGGCAAGTGCAAAGACGAAGGAGAAGCCAGAGTTATGCCGAAAAGCTCGTTTCCCGACATGAAAAACTGCTTTCCGTATTCAATTACCTCAATCACATCTGCGACTCCGAAAGAAGAAATATATGTATGTTCCCAACTAGTTTGGAGACTCCAGATGAATCCATTTCCTTTTGAGAGAAGCTGCTGGAAAAGCTGAATCCACAATGTCAATTCATGATAGCTGAGGTGCACGTTCAGCTGCTGGCCCTGGTCTCTAGCATACAGATGTGCTTTGACCATCATATCAACCAACTTGGTAACAGGGATACCTGCGAGAACTAGAAACCTCTGCAAGTCCATATATTCGGCTTCCTGAACACACCTCTTGATTTGATCAAAAAGCCAATATGGCTGCATAAGGTATATTTCGACTCCTCTGTTCCTCATTGCCCGAGAAACTTCACCATATTTAGGGTCAATGGTTAAGAACATACGGAACTTTGGATGGGGATGAATAATCAATGGCTTCCCATCAACGGTGCCACACTCGTTGATTGTAATAGATCCACCTTGCTCAAGCAGAGAGTTGATTCTATCAAGAACCTGCATAGAAAATGAGAAGAGGCTTTCATCGGCAAATAATTGAAGATAATAACCCAAACAACATCTGATTACAATTGAAATATACCACCTAAACTGAACTTAAATCACACAGCATGCATGAGAGTGACTTCAGGAACACTTACAGTTGGATTACAGAGATTAGCATTCTCAAGAACAATCCAATCTCCTCTCTCGATGGCCTTTACGAGTACGCCAGTAATCCATTCAAACTTTGCAGGATGAGCCCCACTCTCAATATTATTTAGTAGCTTCATAATGGACTTTCTTGTGCTACTGATTCCTGCAAATGAGTTTGTCACTGGTGTTTCGCCCATATCCGAATCCATCTGATCTAAGTCGCGTTGTATCTCTTCAAGTATCTGGGCCAGTAAACAAAGAGGATTGGAAAAGTTCTTCATTGAATCCAAAAGTGACACTGTTTCTGTCGCCTCTCCGTTTTCGATGCTTGATATAATTGAAAACCACTTGGTAATGACCTCTTTCCTTTCTTCAATAAAGTTTGACCATGAGGAATGAAGTTGCAAATCACAAAATTTGTTCATGTAGCACTCAACTTGAGATACAAGAGAACGAAATGTTCGAGCAGCATTATATTGCTCAAAGCACCCCAATAGTTCAGATATGTCAGTAGCCGGTGACAGATTTATCTCATGCAGCACATTGCCAGTGAGTTGAGCAAGTAGCCTCACCAATGTGGTTTTACCGGAGCATGGAGGGCCGACAATAATGCACAATCTTTCATACTTCACACACTGCGTGGCAGCCTCTAGACTGTGACGAATATCCGGTAAGATCTTAATCTGGCTTATTGAGGTTTTATAAGACTGAAAATTGTTTCTTTTGATGGTGGTGTTGCCAACCAACAAGTTCCTCGAGCTTATTTGAACTCGGGGGTATGGATTTATGAATGGCTTGTGGCCAAAAACTTCTTTATACAGATTCATAACCTCTTTGCGATCAAGAGGAGTTCTCATTCTTTGGATGTATATAACATTGAGAAAGCAACTGTCTTTGAACTCCTCCAAAGATCCTACATGCAGAGAACTGGGAATAAGCACGCAAGTAGGGTTACAGTCTGGCATAAAGAAAAGAGAATATACCTTCGATGAGCTGACAGGCACGTAATACATCACGAAGATTGAATTCCCAAGGAGACCCATTCTGAGCAAACTTATGATGAATCATAGTGTCTTCATGCAATTTCTTATTAAAGAAAATTAGCTTCTTAAGAAGATCATCTGGAACAGAAGGATGAAGGGAACGGCAGATGCACAAATAATCGTAGTCATTCAGTTCATCAATATACACCTAGAAATGGCAATCAGATGTTTTAGAAATTAGAAACCAAAGCACGTCATCTGTTGAAACAATACAGTGAGGAGCCAATAGCAAGAAAATAAATTTACCTTTGTAAAACGATTAAGAAAAGACTTTGGTAATCCTTTCCGCCCTCCCCCCTGGTGCGAAGGATTTTGACAAGCAAATACCCTAAAACTCGGTGGACACTTGAACGTTAGACCCAGCTCGGGAATATAGACTTCAGCTCGATGGTCTAGAATACTATTCAGACCCTGGGATGGAAATTAAATTCATTACAAATGGTTGCCAGTTATATGCCTCTATTTATAATAATAAGTAATAATTGCATTCACAGACTGATAAGAGAACCTCTAAAACAGATTGTGGTGCCAGATTCAATTCGTCAAGCAAGACCCAACATCCATCCTTGATAGCCTGCAAAATATTCATAGTAAGCTTTTCTAACCCGCCTCAAAAGAAAATGAAAAACAGGTGAAAAAAACTCTGACAATATTAACTGACACAAGTATCATCTTCAATACCTGCAGGAGAATCCCATCCGACCATGCAAATTTGACTTCATCGTTACTATCAACAGGTAGGTCGGACCCAAGCAAGTCCATTATGTCAGTCTGTGTTCATGGGAAAAGAATACAGATGACGAAGTGGATTGTGCCAAACCATTGCTATATTCTTTAACAATCTTTGTGAAATAGCTGACCTGTTCTGACAGATTAATCCTCACAACTCTGTGCCCAGCAAATTTTCCAAGAGCATCAATTAAGCTAGTCTTGCCAACACCAGGACTGCCTTCCAATAAAACTGCAATAACAAAACCAATAAACTATTTTTATCTTTGTATAGATGGAACTTTACAGTCCAAGGCTGCGAAAAGATAAAAATTCCCACAAACACCGAAAAACTCTAGTATGTAAGATCTGACTGTGAAAAATAAACAATTGCATAGAAAACAAGGTAGAAAGACATGTGTTCTTCATTTCTCCATATTTTCTCCCTGAGAAATTTGTCTCAACTTTGCCAAGTAAAGCAGATTTTAATTCTCTTTGAGTCAAGCTTTAAAGTAAACATGCTAGTGTATTATTGTGCGTATTTAGATTTTGAGAAATTTTTAATAATCAATTCAATGTGGATACATACCTGGTTTAGCAAGCTGCATAGCACGGAGAACACGTGCAGCATTTCTACGTGTTGTGGGAGCAGTGAGCATAAATCTTCCTTCGTCGCAGTTCTCACTTCCTACATGAAGATTTAATAATAAATGAGTCATTAGCAGAATAGTAGACCTAGACCATCCAACACATAGTGAGAGCGAGAGAGAAAAAAAGAATTTAGAAGCCATCTCATCTCGTAACGTATGGCCTATCATATGATATATAAGGTGGGAAAAATTCAAAAATCAAAATATCCTTCTAATTTTACCTTTCTGAATGAAAAATGGTGAAACACCAAAGAGGTTAGAATCTTGCATGTCAACATCATTAGATGTCGATGTTCTACCATCAAGATCCCCCCAACCATAATTTTGCAGTCTGGAAAGGCTCTCACCAAATGCGATGTGATTAGTCTATAAGAGGGTCAAAAATCAAATTTCAAAAATTAAAACCTCAACTGAATCATATTTACTGATGAGTTTAACAGCGCTATTGAGTAAATAGCCAAACTTCATGCTAATGGTCAAAGGACATAAGGTGAGAGTACCTTAAGCTGCTCTATTAGATAGGATACACATCTTTCTCTCAGTTCCCTTGCTTCAGCCTTCGAAATACTAGTCCCTGCAAGGAGCCAGTGCATATAGATATCAATCAAGCTCATGCATGTGAAGGGGTAAAGTTATTTAATAAAAGTGAATACAATGCGAAATGCACAGCTAATTACGAAAAAAGTATCCAATAGAAGTTACCCAGTGATAGAGAAAGATGACACTGATACATTTATTTAACAAATAATGAGTTCTACGACAGGTAAAGGCCATACCAAGACAAATCCCATCAAGCAGCACAAGAAAAGCCCCATGCACTAACGCAGATTCCGGTTGTAGGCTCTTCGAGGTCACATTTACAAAGTCAATCCATGACAAGAGATCTCTGACGGTGAGAGTTCTTGGCAGTTGCAAGTTGTTAAACCACTGGACATGACAAAGTTGAACACAAATTTTACATTTGCAAATATGCAAGAAATGTCCTCAAGAAAATAGAATATGTACCTCCCAGAAATGTATCATAGGCTCAGTAACGAGGGACAGTGAGGGGTCAGATAGCCTGTATGGAATGATCAAGAAAAGGTAAAAAAAGAGATTATAAACTCATATTGTGAAAATGAATCTAACCATCGCAAAATGTTCCTACCTTTGAAGTGAAATGCTTCTAAGCTCATCCACGCCACTAACTGAGGGTACCCATATCTCAGTGAATCGATTTCTTAGAGCAGGTGATAATTCTTTTTTACCATAATCGCCCCCAGGATTCATAGTGGCAAGAAGAAAGAAATCTTTATGAGCAACAACAGTCTCTAACATGGGTCCTCCTTTTTCCGCCAATGACTAAAGCAAATCAAAAACAGCAAAGTTTGGGTAGCCTCATCATGGTAAAGAAAAAAAAAAGACTAGGAACTCTGGTAGCACTCAGTTGTTGTAAGATTTTCAAACAACTGTGTGGATCTGTATTCTGCACAGACACACATTATCTATAATCACAAAGTATACAAGTCTAAAATAGTTACTATATGCAGCACAATGATCACAGACTATGAAAAAGGTTATCATTGTTAGTGAAGACCTCTAATGGGAAAAAAAATTTCTTAACCATCATAGATAAAAAAACAGAACTGACCAGTTTTCTTTCAGGCTCTAGAACACTGTTCAATCGTTCAAGCACGCTATCATCTGCCAGAGAAATTTCATCAACAAGGATAAGGTCCCCATTTTTCATAGCCTTGATAAGGGGTCCATCTTCCCAAGTAAAAATTGTCTGCCACTTTCCATAGAGTTGGGCTAGTTCTTGTTTTTTAAGCTCAAGGAAGTCGAGCTCTTCTATAGAAACCGAGGGACATGAGATCAAGCCTTGTTTGTAGTTGTTTAATATGTGTTCAAGTTCAGAAAGGGAGGAGGAAGCTTGACCGATATCTAGAGAAATTGACTGCAAGAGAACATAGAAAAAAACAATCAGTACACCCTGATAGCCATGCTATAAGAGAAATTGTGAAAAGAAAAAAAATTGAAGGAATAAAAAGCAAGACATACGCCTCTGTTCGGAAGGTTCACCAGGGGGTTTGTCAGCAGTAACTGCTCAACTATAAAACTATATTCAGAACTCAGCTTTGACCTCTCTCTTAGAGGACGAAAACCCTGTAAAAAGTGTAAATTTCTTAGCAACTACTGACACAGAAAATGTAGCAAACCTATCAGGAAAATCACTTACCCCCAAAAAATCTGATGTTTCAGTGTATTGATGACAGTTCAAAATATGCAATTGAGAATGCAAGACAGAACTCAACAACTGACACACAGTAGTCTTCCCACCACCTGTTTCCCCAACAAGGAGCACAGGCTCATGTAACTTGTAGCAACGCTCAACGAGATAGTACAGACGCCACATACTTTTTGTCCATGTTATGCTTCATGACCAAGTAACAATAAATATAAGCAGTAAAAATTATGATGAATTAACATTATTACTGAGTGAGCAATTGAGTACATACTTCCCAACACTTTCCGAGAGTTTTGAATGTTCACTCAAGTGGTTTGTAAGGGAACTCTGAAATGACATATTAATAAGGTAGAAAAGTTAGTGGTAAAAAACATATCTAAGACCCTTTATAAAAGGTGAACTGAGTCTACTTGACTTCATATAATTTCAAGGTAACTACCAAACAAAATACAAATTGACATATTTATTTTCTAAACCATGAACATGAATACAAAACAATACTCTTTGCCAAAAATACAAGCTGGATACAGCTGCCGTAGATATAGATATATATTGAAAGACATAACGAGAACATACCTGTTGATACAAGTCATCCATGTCTAGTTTAACTCTGAGGCATTTCCTTAAAATATCTCGGACAACAATTTTTTCCGACTCATCCCTTAACCTCTCCCCAAGAAGGAAATATCCATCACGCGCTAAATCTTCGTCTGATTGTCCTAAATCATTATACCGATTAGCCCAGCGAAATAAATCACGAGGAGTAATAAATCCATGCTTTCCAGCAAATACTTTGCTTCTCTGCCTGTGTAACTGCAACTCCTTCATAACATTAACCATCCTTTCAGCATAGCTTTTCGGGATTCTACACCTTAAATGCAAAATGTGGATCAGTTCATTTTCGGGAATATCGTCTACATGAATTTCTACAAACCGATTACGAAATGCTCTGGATAGCATTTTTCGGCCACCGTACAAAGTGGGTGGGTTTTGTGTGGCAAAAAGCATGAAATCTGGATGCGCTTTTACTGTTTCACATAGCTCAGGAACATACAGCTCTCTGTTATCGTCTAGCAACCTGTTCAATGCCTCTAAAACATCTGACGGGGCAAGGTTGAGCTCGTCCAAGACTATCCAGTGACCGTTACGAACAGCCTTCACCAAAGCACCCTCCTGGAAAACCAGCTTCCCAGAAGGATCAGTTATATATGAGCCCAAATACTCCTGTAAGTCAGTATGTTCATGATTATTGATCCTGACAAACTCCCGGCCAGTTCTTGCAGCAAGGTATTGAACAAGACTAGTTTTGCCACTAGATGTGGGTCCCTGCAGGAGAACAGGGTACCTTCTAATAAGAAGGGCGCGTGATAAATTTCTGAGATGCTCCTTCACACTTTCAGTCAAAACATAGCTATGCAAAAAGCTATTGGATGTAGGGTTCAGTTCACAGGCGAGATATGATTCAAAGTCTTCCCTTGGGGCCACTTTTTTTGATGGAAATAGATGTTTTAAAATTAAATGTTCCATTAACTTGGCGCTAGGAGCATCCAGCAATGTAAGGAAAAACATCGCAAATCCATCGTAAAGCAGAAGAGAAGGATTTCGACCAGCAAAGCTTGCATTTCCTTTCCTGGTATACTCTAGTGCACGGTAAAGGGACCTTAAACTGTACTGTGGTTTTTGATTGGCTCCATCTTGAAGTCTTTCTTCAGATTCTTTCTTGGCTTCCTTGTAGAAACACATTATTTTATTTACCAGTTCTTGACTTGCATGATTCTGATCAATAAACTGACTGATAAAAAGATTCAGATCCTCGTCGTCGAGCACATCATCAACATAATATTCGGTGAATCTACTTCTCAATGAATTAGGTAGATCTCTCTTCCCAGCATCAGTAGCAGGATTCATGCAGGCAAAAATGCGGAAATTCGGATGACGGTACACATAGCCAATATCCCCCCTCTCGGCCAAACAAAATGAGCTGCTTTCTCCTTCTAAAACACCAATAACTCTTTGTAAAGTTTCTGGCGGAGCCAAATTGACTTCATCAAGCAATATCCATTCCCCATTTTGAAGTGCAGTTACAAAAGCTCCTTCAACAAATGAGAATATCATTCCAGAAGACGTACTAGTTTGCCTAAGTGCTCCATTGAGTTTAATCACAAACTCTTCCCATTCTCTGTACAAATGCCCATCAAGTAGCTTCTTACGCTTTTTGCCAGGTTTGACCTTTTCTTCTTTATATAGTTTTTGGTAAAATTCAACACCTTTCTGGAATCCAGCGAGAAGCATTCGCCAGTTTTTATCACTTAAATATGTTTGTATGCGAGTAAAATAGTCCCGGTTTTCCTGCATGTCAATTACATATAGATGTCAGCGCTGCACAGTAATAGAGGAGAACCGAATAACACAAAAGATAATATCACTACAAAATTTATTTGAAACATGCCTCCATTGAGAAAGTTTTGGAGAACAATGCTTCAAAGTCTTTGTAAAGTGGGACGCAAACATATTGCGCATCGACGGGTTTAAACCCTCCCAATAGATCAGCAACATCAGTCTGCTGGCTTAGATTCTGCAGCAACGACAAAACATCAAAAAGAGAAAAAGGAAAAACCGTCACTTGTAATTGAAAATTAAGTGTGGGTAAAAATTCCCGAGAATATGGGTATGGGATAGTATGTACCAGAACACTAAGCTTCTGACCAAGCCTCGCAGCTAGATTTTGCACTAATGTTGTTTTACCAGTACCAGTCTCGCCAACTAAGAGGACAGGCTCATTGGATTTCACTGAGGCAGCAATCCTCTCAAGGGTGTGCATAGAGCTTTTGATCTCCACAAAAGGTTTTTCCTTGAGACTCGGATGTTTTCGCTGTTGTTGGAAGGTAACCCGAGGAAGAGTGATTCTACCAATATTTGACTCTGACAGCAAGTCCTTGAGTATGGGTTTATTTGGTGGATATACAGATTCTGTGAACACTGATGGAACATGCCATAGCTTCGCAATCAGCTTCATAATGTTTAAACGATCATTTGTAGTTGCTGCAAAAGCTGCAAAGGCATCCACTGCCTCTTGATAGATGCATTGACATAAAGAAGGTGTCAAGCTCAAGCCTTCTTCAGTGAAAGTGTAACCTAAGCCTGCAATTCTCTTGCACCATTTCAAAAGATCCCTCAATGAGAATTTGCTGACTGAGTCCGACTGATGTGCTTCAGCACGAAGAATGGTTCTCATTTTAACATTTTCAAATGTCTCAACAATTTTGTCTGAAAGATAGCCCAAACTTGGGTACCGTGCCTCTACAATTTTCTTCATGTCATCTACATTTGGAGGCCCAACCATCACTCTTCTCCATAGAACTGCAACCGAATTCCCACCTCTTGCATGTAGGGATGCATCAAGCTTGGAGGTTGTAATGGTGGATATTAATCTAAAGCTTTCTGAAACCCTGATGATCTCGCCGTTCCCACTTTTGAATGAATTGGTTCCTTCCAGTAGTGGTAATAAAATGCATTGCACATCCACAGGTGCCTTGTCAATGTCCTCGAATACAACCCATAGTCCATTGAGAATAGCCTGTCCACAGAATGCAATCACTAATTCATACCAGGGAGGTTCAGCTAAATTATTAGAATCCGAATCCAGGAGTTACCTGGGTCAGGGAACCAGGTTGCCATCTAAATTCCCCCGGCTGCTCCGTGCAGACGTAACTCCCAACCAATGTCTTTGCATCAATTTGGTCATCCATGTGAATCGAGAGAACTGGAAAAGAAATTATGTAACAAAATCATACAAAGGATTTGCAAACTAGAAGCACGAGATTTCAATTTAAATATGACAAACGAAGGCCATGGTTCAGGACACGCGACCAAAGAATATTCATTGAGTTAGTGCATCAGAATACTAAGTTATTTAGGCTTTTGAATATCATCTACTAGCCCTATGAGTAAGCCTCTAGCGGACTATCCAATCAAAATATCATCTACAATATCTAGTTTTAATTACAATATCTAGTTTTTGTGCTCATGCATTATCTGCTACGGCAGTCTATACCTACGTAATTGCAATTTGTTTCACTGAAGCTGTGCTGCTAAATTAATAGAAATTATCTAGCAGCATATACGTTATTTATAAACTATCATTATATATGTGGTCCTCCAAAAATAGGTCTGTTTACCTTGATTCCCAGTCTCCTTAGCCAATGTGTTGACAAGGGCAGTTTTACCAGAACCTGCAGGGCCATGAAGAAGAACAGGCCACTTTTGACTCATTGCCAAAACAATCATCTCAAAACTTTTCTTCAATGCTAAAGTTAGAACAAATGTAGAAGAAGCAGCGCCATGGTCCCTAGAGCTAAAAAAAATATGTGTTAGGTTTCATAATTTAAGGTTATGGACAGAGTGGTCAGGTCTGTTCCTTTAAGGAAGAGAAGAAAGTCACTCTAAATACAAACACCAATTCATACTGGTCAACAAGCAAGGCATATAATAAATTCATGTTACTGACAACACAACTAATTTCACTTTGAAGCAGATCTTCACGGAGCATGAGTGATGGGTGAGAAGTCATGGTACGCGAACCAATCAGTAGAAAAATATAATAGCACACTTAGTTAAATAATATGATAAAAACACACAATTGTAGATGTGAGAGACTAAATTAATCCTTCAAAACAATTTTTGAATATACTACCAAATTTAAAAGTTTCTTTACACTTAAAAAGTTCTATGAGTAACCTTATATTAATACCTTTGTTGAAGCCTTCTATTGGATATGGTGGGTTTAGACGTTGATAACTGTGATCCAGTAAGCAGTTCAGATTGGATGGTATTGTAAGGTGCATTTCCGTTTGGCTCCATGTTGCTTTCCAAGGGTTCCAAGAACCAACCAGCCTTCTCGAGTGATACATCCTGGCAAAACTCCCTCCACCTACAGAATGAAGCAGTAAATTCATTGGAAAATTATGTGTTACCGGTGTGAATATAACTTTTCACAAGTACAAAAATATAGAAAATTAAAAAATCAATCAAGGAGATCAGAATAAAATTCATCACCAAATTAAAACTCATAACTAACCGAAACAAAGAAGTGGAGGCTTCTCCGCTCTCTCCGGATCTATTTAAACATAGTTCTTTCCACCTAAAATATGAACACAATTTTTGATGAAATTAAAAAGTTCAACACTTGACAGAAAAAAGTAACATAACCAAAAAAACCAACCGAGCTACCCATTCAGGTATGTCTTCAGTGTGGCATTTGTAATCGTATCGAACGCCTACTTTTAGGATTATTGAAAGGATCTGAACTCCACACCAACTCAGATCCGATCTATGATTCTGTATTTTGGTGTTGGCACTATTGTCATCTTTTGATGACTGTAGTACAAGATCCAAGAAACAAGACCAATTCCAAAGCTTGGAAAAAACTTCAGTCTCCAGTAAGAGGAGGCGATACGATGTCCAAGCAGAATTTAATAATAGATAAGTTGGGGCCTGAAAGGTAAAATACTAAATTGTGAATATTCAACTAGAGAATTCATACAGTAGACATAACAACTGAAATTTTCAGTACATGATGATGCCCATGATTATAGCAAACAAATATCGGTTGATGGTTAGAGTAATTAAATGATCATTTACCAGTGCCTAAGTTGGGTGAATCAGGGTAATTCATACTATCAGTCAGTGAATATAAATGCACTGGTTATCCATCATAAAACATGAAAAGTACCCTACCTTGGATGACAAGTCAAGAGACTCTCTCTTCCTTAAAATTCGTTCAAATGGGGGTGGCGCAAAGTCAAAATATTTCAAGACAGACCTGCGCGATATTGAATAAACAAAAGTAATCCACTAAACATTTCCAGAATAACTCAACAACTTACATTGTTTATATATATATAGAAAGCATTAGTAAAGTGTGCTGGTTGAAGCCCATTTCACTTTATAATAGACCAAATGTCAACCTGATATAAAATGAGTTATTAAAGCTCAATTCAAGGACCTGAGATTATACGATTAGAGGATCAATCTATCCAAGCAGCTCAAGTAAAAGAGTTCTAAGAACAAACCTTGATACGCTTTAGAACTTCAACACCATTGAGTATGGCCAGTAGATTATCTGTCAGATACACAAACCGCCATATACAAAAGATTATCATAAGTTCTTCCCAGATTCTCATTGGTACAATTTGTAGAAACACTCTTTGAATCGTTGTCATGTCATAGCAGAAATTGTACCACAGAAAAAGATTGTTACCTCCAAGTTGGGAGTGAGCTTCTATCTGTTTTAATATCTGATATGATAATATGATACAAAAATATTGTTACTTCCAAATTGTCATTTGTGGCCTCTAAAATGAATTAAACTCACCGGTTAAACAAATAGTTAAACATAAAAGCCACTTTACTTACTTGTGTGTGATAACCTTGATAACCTTGATGTACCTCTTCATATGAGCTATGATGCACGGAAACGCCTCTTAGGGTGGCTCACCGGTGCCGGAAACTGCAGGAAACGGCGAAACGCTGCGAAACGCCAGGAATCGTGGGAAAATTGGCCGGTCGCTCGCGGAGGCGCCATCGCCGGCGTGCTGCTCGCCTGTGTCGTGCTTCCCTTCCAAAATTCTGAAATTGGGCCTGAAACTTAAGCCCAGGTCAGTTAATTAAGCCCATTTGTCTGAACCCTAATTGCTCGCTTCCTGTTTTGCATCTCGCCTGCGTCGCGCGGCTCGCGCCTACACTGTTCGATTCCTGCTCCTCCTTCCGCACACCACTTCGCCGCACGCCGCTTGCTCCGCTGCTCCTCCATCCGCACACGCCCTTGCTCCGCTGCTCCTCCATCCGCACACGCCCTTGCTCTGCTGCTCCTTCACAGGTCAGATTGCATACTAATTTCAGTTACAAGGAAAGTGTCTGAACCAGAAAAATCTCAGTTACAAAGTAATCATCTCTAGTAAGATATGACATTACAATATGGTTATGCTTTCAGTTTATGTAGGAACTAATTTAGAAAAGAGCTAAGCAGTCAATACTTCTTTCTGTAATGCCTCAAAATCCATGTGTTCATCAATGCAAGTGAGTATGTCAATGACATGAGATGAAAAAAGTGAACTCCGAAAGCTAAGTGATCTTGGAACCAGCTGAGAACAAACAGGGGAACGTTTATTCGATGTGTGTTGCAAATTTTACAAATCGAATATTAAACTGAAACGTGTTTTACAAATTTTACAAATTTCTTTGTTTCAGGTTATTGTTGCTATTAACTTCAAATCGATTTCACAACATGTCAACATCTTCTTCGATGGAGAGCGGTGATAAATCTTCGGAATCGGATGAGAAAAAACCTTTATGGAGGTTTGTTGAGAAGATATCCAAAATAGAAGGGGTTGGAGGAAGTTGGTTGTGGAAGTGTAAAATTTGTAAGATGGAAAAACGTGGATCATACACTAGAGTGAAAGCTCACTTTTTGAAGATCAAGAATAAGGGTGTTTCATTTTGCTTGAAAGTATCAAAGCAACAAGTTGAGGAAATGATAAACCTTGACAAGGCATATGAAGCAAAGATGATTAGTATGACTCCTAAATTTGTTCCACTTCTTTTTGGAGCTTCACCTTTGCTAGCAAGTGATTCAGATGTTACAAAGAAACGTAAAAAAGATTCGACCATCGAAAAAGCTTTTGACCTTGAAACTAAGAAAGAACTTGATTGTATTATTGCTAGGATGTTCTACATCGGAGGTGTGCCGTTTGTTCTTGCAAAAAATCCTTATTATCTGAGTTCGTATAGTTTTGTTGTTAACAACAGTTTGGGTGGCTATACGCCTCCAAGTTACAATCGGATTCGAACTACGTTGCTTGAACAAGAAAAATAAACATGTTGATAAATGTTTGAAACCAATTAGAGATAAATGGCATTCCAAAGGAGTGACTGTCGTTACAGATGGATGGAGTGATCCAAACAGGAGGCATTTGATTAACTTTATGGTATCAAGTGAAAGTGGTCCTATGTTTATCAAAGCCGTCGACTGTGAAGGTGTTGTGAAAGATAAGGACTTCATTGCTAGTTTGTTAAGAGAGGTTATTAACGAGGTTGGCAATCAAAATGTAGTCCAAGTGATCACAGATAATGCAAGTAACTGTAAAGCCGCTGGAGAAATCATTGAAGGTATTTATCCTCACATATATTGGACACCATGTGTTGTTCACACCTTGAATCTTGCATTAAAGAATATTTGTGTTGCGAGGAATATTAATCACAACGAAGATACATATGAAGAGTGTCATTGAATTACCGATGTTCATAATGATCTTGTTCAAATAAAGAATTTCATTATGAATCATGGTATGAGGTTATCTATGTTTATGCGCTTCACTCCTTCGAAGTTGTTATCATTAACAGAAACAAGATTTGCTTCAGTGGTAATCATGCTCAAAAGGTTCAAGCTTGTCAGGAATGCTTTAGAGGCTATGGTGGTATGTGATCAGTGGTCCTCTTATCGTGATGAACAAGTAATTAAATGCTCGATTTGTGAGAGATACGATTTTGAATGAAGATTGGTGGGATAAGTTAAATTACATTCTTGCTTTTACAACTCCTATTTATGACATGATACGAGCTTGTGACATGGACAAACCTTCTCTTCATTTAGTATATGAGATGTGGGATACAATGATTGAAAAGGTAAAGAATGTTATTTATGAGCA
>JAWWMW010067391.1:0-15024 GCA_035048345.1 Echeveria elegans | reverse complement strand
GGACAACTGGTTGGATTAACGAAGGCTTCTCCAACTCGTTCTCTATCGTATGAACTGTATCCATAAATGTTACAAAAACATGTCAGTCGAGTCATTACACGAAAATGTAATCTTAATATGCGCACATTTGCTGTTTTTATAGAGTAAAGATCATACCGTTTTAATGGCAGATGTATGCAGTGACTAGTAAAGGGATTACTGTGAACAAATTCCAAACCGACGCCAAATTGGTAATATCAAGAAGCCACCTGGACATTGTTAGAGTTCCATTTGCTAACTTGACTGCAGTAATTCCAGCAGTGATTGCTAGGAAAACTAAGGCTATAGCAACAGCCAGCGCAGATGTGAATCTCAACGAATCTTTACGGAAACCGAATCGAATGAATCCAACGCTATTTATATACATTTTCAGACAAAACCCGACGTCACAACAACACCGCAGCTCGGTACCGCCATATCTTCCGGACGACCACCAATGAAAGAACCAAAGAACTCCGACCCCTTCACACTAACCGCACAAATCTGGCAACCAGCCTAACGGGAAAAACAGCATGGTCACGACACTCAGACATTAAGACCCCAGAAACACCAATAAAAACAAATTGACACGAAATGACTAACTCTCATAACTCATAAGCATGAAACTTAGAGAAAATATCAAACCTCTACTAAGACAACGCTTAGAGAGAAATACATTAACTCTCATAAGCATGGAGCTTAGAGAAAATATCAAACCTCTCTAAGACGACACTTAGAGATAAATACATGTGAAAAATGAGAAACGAATTGCGGAAAAGCCTAAGGGTAGAGGAAACGGAAACCACCCTCCGTAGAGGAGGGACTTTTCCTCCAACCCGAGGAAGGTCAGGACCTTGATTATAATTGCGAAGTTAGAAACATCAATTTGTTAGCAAGGTCTTCTGTTTTGTCATAATTGCGAAGTTAGAAACATCAATTTGTGAATCGGTATCGTTTTTTAAGTTGACCCAACTTGATTGACGATTTCGTATCAAACATTATTCTGAAAAGTGATTATATCCAGAATCAGTATTTATTTGGAAATTAGTCCAAAATATCTCCATCAAGCAATAACAAGCATCAACTTGTTCGTGCTTTTGTCATTGCTCACTCTATTTCTCATTCTATAAGGTTAAGTGCACCCGTGGATCAGAATCATGGGTAAGACCAGGACCTTCGCGACACACCAATTGACTAACAGGTGTGTTGTACTGAAAATTAGTCCGTCCGGTCGATAACTCGGATCTTATCACGGCCCATTAAATGGTCAAGACCATGAATATAATAATAATATTATTAAATATATTTTGTTGTTTAATATGTAAAATTATATAAAATTAAATTATTTCTAAAAACATTTAAAAGTATTATTTTTTAACTTAGTAATTTTCTTTATTTTTATTATATAATTATATATAAATAGAAATCATTTGATTATAAATATTATGGTGAAATTATTTAAGTAGTATTTTATTTGAATAATACTTAACAAAAAATTATATTTGATAAAATTAAAATATATTTGTGTTTATAAATAATAACAATAAATTATATATATTTGATAAGTTAATATATTTAATTTTCAAAACGTAGCTCATTGAATAAAAAATATAAATATCTACTATATAAAAGAATAGGGTTTAAAAATGCATGGTCAAACGCGAAATTATAATATTAACCCTATTATCTCAAAAATAAACCCTACACTCTCAAACGACACCTCTTTATCCAAATCCAAACGACATGCCCATCCCGGCCCATTAAAAATTAAAATTAAAAAATTAAAATTTTAAATTACACAGACCATACGGGCTCAAAAATTGATCGATCGAGTCACACTCATTGGCCGATTTGATTACGCATTCGGAACGATGCATCCCTGTCGGGACGACGGACGGTATGCTTGTACAACAATAATAAAAATTTAGTGATTGTAACTGTGGGGTCCATATCCTAAATACTTAATTATTTATTGGAAAAATGTAATTTCGTGCTAAAAACATGTCAGATAAAAATACATTATGCAGCCTCCCGTTTAGTATTCAGATGAACACGTTCGTGGGACTACCTTTGGCCTTGCCTTTATTGCAACTTTGACTCACCCATCCGTGTCTCCAACCCCACATCCCCGAACCAAATCTTACATTTAAATTTAATTGCATATGAAAAAAAAATGATGAAAAAACTGACAAATGCTCAGTATACCATGCTTGTGCACTTCTAGACCACATCATTTTCGAATACATTATAGTATAACGCTTCGCGTTCTTATTTGAGACTCATCGCAATGTCTTGAGTTCGCTTGTATGATGAGATATGGCGGTCCGAGGATATAAAGGCGACAACATAATTATGAGAATGCCTTTATTTTTTTTGGGTTTGATTGTAATGAAGTTTGAGTAATGTTGAAGGAAAGGAAAGGGTCATATGGGATTGTGTTTACACATGAATGGTTGTCAGTGTGTAATTTCACAAGTGTTTTATGTTCATAATCACACATCATATTTCATATGTTTTCAACCTTAAAATCACATTACTAATCTGACTTTTATTTTTCGATATATCTGAATTTGTTGTGTGTAACTAATTTTCAATGCATTCTTCACATTTTCATTTCGTCCAAATGTTCTCCTTCTCTCAAAAATAAGTCATCGCTTTTGTGCGATGTATTTCATGATTATAAATATAAATTCTTAATTTGTTTTGGGAAAGTAAATGTCCCTACTTGGAGTCATGTGTGAAACCAACTAAAGCACATTGTCAAAGAAGGCAGAATGGAATTTCTCATGATCTATGAATTCTTCCATCTTTTGACTACTACTGTAGTTTTTTTTTTCCTCCATTCATTTCTCAGTCAGACTTTCACTAAAATCTTATTTCCAAATCAAAATCTAAATTACAAGAAAAACACTCTTTAACGATTTATCATGCTCTGTAATTTCTTCCATTCATAGTTTTAATCCATATTCTTGTACATCTTTGACTATTAAAACACACATGTGTGGTCGATGGCGATGATATTTGTTTGTCAAAGAGCGGCAATAAACAATAATGCAAATGGAATGACAGGGAGGCTGCATTTCAAGTAATGACATTGACACTGAACCATTCATTCCACTGATTTATTTCTTCATGAGTAATAACTTTCTCTAAATACTAAGTATTTTATTCGCGTCACCAGGAGTAACAAAACTTTACCATTTTTTACTAATGGCAAAACTCCTGGCTGATCATCAACAAAAATCATATTCACCACTTCACTTCAACTTCAAAGCGTCATCAATGGATCCGATGTGAACAAATCGTCGATGTTCTGAAAGAAATCATCGTCTCTATGACCCGAAAAACCAAAACTAGTACCACCACAAACACAGCCCATTTCTAAAGAGCATGCATCGGGATCAAAAATTTCTGGAAAGATACTGTCGGATGAAACAGCGGACAAGTCATCGACAAAAAGCGGAGCGGGTGGTTCAAAGTTGAAGAAACTCACGTCCAGGTCTAGTGGTAGGAACTCACTCATCATAGGCTTGTTAGCAGTGTGCATCAAATTCAACACGCTTTGATGACTACTTTCCCAGTCTGTAACTTGCGGATGTTTTAGTATGGGATCCTTTGACTCGATCGGATGAATTTTGTTGTACAATACTGATGTGGGAGATGCGAGGTTGTTATTCGATCCCTCGCTACTGGATTCATACATAGAGCTGGAACCGGAAGCAGTGACGTTCACGTCTTCTTCATTTTTATCATCGATTGGAAGGCTCGGAGGCGGAGTGATGAAATTCGTTTGAGCTTCCGCTCCACGAAGTTTAATAGCAGCATTATCATACACCATAGCGGCCTCTTCTGCGGTATCGAACGTCCCAAGCCAGAGCCGAACCTTTTTAGTCGGATCTCGAATCTCCGCAGCCCATTTACCCCATGGCCGTCTCCTCACTCCTCTGAACTTTTTCTCAACGCCACTCGCATCTCTTTTACGACCAATCATCATCGGCTTCATTACATCCACTTTGGCCGCTTCGCTGCTCGATTCAATAGAAATCTCATTAACATACTTCTTAACTCTCCTCCGGGTAAGAAAACATATTTGTTCGTACTCATTCCCTCCATCATCATCACTAGAGGAGTCGGTAGCATCCGGGTCGGTATAACTTATTCTCACCCGTTTAGTAGTTTTCGAAAGCGCGAATGGCTTAGTAGTAGTTAAACTCTTATGCTCGGTGTATTTAACCGGATTGAAGATGCTCAAATCCATCATCAGTCACTCAATTGAAAAAAATGCAAACAAGGGTAGGAAGTGAGTAGCAAGCAAGGAGTGCAAATATCCAAAGAGTTGGGAGGAGGAAGGAGAAGAGCAAGCGGAGAGATTTTTGGGAGGGGTTGGAAAGTGAAGGGATTTAAATAGAAACCAAAGAATTTCTTTTTTGGTTCATGTTTACTAGTCTAATGATGCTTACTTATCATCGTTAACCATAATTATTAAGACTTTTAATTAAATACACAACACGCACCTTCACAATACACTAGTTTAACTCATTGCACAGTTTTCGTTGTACTTTTGATTTTGGAAGTTATTTAAAAATTTAATCTTAATATTATTTTTATAAAATAAATTAATATACAGATAAAATTAATATCACATCACAAGATAAGATTTGAATAACAAAAAAAAAAACTCTTTAAAACAAAGAATAACCATTTGGTAACCGCTAAACCCACTTCACCAATTAAATATAGAAAGATATCCTCTTCTGTATATGGGTAGTTTCGGTAATGTGTATAAAACATTAAATAGAATGGTGAAAATGAAAACCGCTCGGCTTGATATTTACTGTACATGGAGATGCGAGAAGGGAGGTCACGTGAAGCCCAAGAAACCCGCTAGCTCTCAGTCAAACAAACATACAATCACCTTTTGACTGATTAATCAGTGTAATTATGTTTTAATTTTTTATTCATTTTACGTTGGGGGCAATCTAGGATTCACCGCCTAATAATAAAAGGGGAAGTGAGATTTTTTTATTTTATTTTTAAATTGAAAGGTTTTTTGTGGGTGTGTATTTGGGGCGTACGTTCTCTAGGCTTTTCTATGAATTTGTCAAACCGAGAAATGCCCTGTTTATTACCACCCACTCTCCATATTCACCGCACAATTTTTTTTAATATAATTTTTTTGATGGATTCAAAGGATTGCATTGATCTTGGAAGTGCTAAGAGATAAAGCCAAATAAGATATTTAACAAGGTTATTTCTTGATACTCAAGAAGAATGATAAGGGGGATTCAGCATTCTGAATTTGAGATATTTATCTTGATCGTGATGATTGGAATTTTTCATGTACTTTGTGATAAGATATTTTGTACTGCATAAAAAAATCTAAACCAATTGAAAAATAGCTGTCAAAAGCTGTAACTTTTAAAACAATACAGTTTCGAAATAAGTAGAGGAATTATGTGACAGTATGAAATCTATGTAAAACTACTCCCGTCTTTTGATCTTTTTATTTGGATTGATTATACGATAATTAAGGAATAATGAAAGTATGATAGTAAAAATAAAATAAAAGTAAGTAAAAGAAAGATAAAGTAGGAAAGAAAATGTATTGTGAGAGTGAATTAAATTCGATAAAAGAAAATAGGAAGAACTTTAGGAGACATCCAAATAGGAAAGTAGGAAGAATAAAAAAGGACAGAGGGAATATCTCATTTTAAACTGCGCTTTTCATTTAAATAAATAAACAAAACTTGAAAACTATGGAAAAAAATTTTAGTTTGCAACTCGCATATTTTGGCTCGGCAACCCAATAACATTCGACTGCATATCAAAACTAGATAAAATCTTTTAGTGATAGAATATTATGAAAATTAAGTAAATGACTACATGTTGTGATAAGCAATATTCAGACTAGAAACACAGATGTTTAAGTCTTGCTTAAGTCATATTTCAAATTTTATGACTGCATATCCAAACTAGATACACAAATTTTACAGAATAAACTTTTCAAACTAAAATCTAAACAAGAGACATCAGCCTTTTTACTGAAAAAATCGGATAAAAACTTCGGAGGAAAAAACTAGGAGGCAGAAGCTGTTAGGAAACTCACCCAAAATTCTACTAGGTCGAATAAAGAGAGCACAAAGTCAACAATAAGGTGAACACAAATTAGTTAGATAATCTACTCTATACTGTCCAGTAATGCCTGAAATAAAGAACCCACTGGTGCGACACAACTCGCTTGAAAATGGATGGACGTTCGTTCTACGCTTTAGCCCTTAGAAATCCTTCAACCAACTTCAATCCTGATTTTTGCACAAGCTCAATGACCAGGATGCAATATAACATGTTGCTGGTCAAGCAAGGTTAAATATCAGCTCTCATAAGCCTTCAGTTTGAGGAATGACAATCGAATACCGAGAAGAGATTCTCAATCGAATAAAAAATAATCGTCCATCCAGTTAAAACAGCCGTCCAAAACGGTGCTGCTGAGACGTGCAAACGTTGCTGTTTAATCAACACCAGATGTGAAGTCGTCGCCGTTCGAGCAAGAGGAAGCACAAGAGCTTCGTCCGAAATTTGAAGCGCAACTACTTCGTCTCACGACTCTCGGTTCTCTTCTTCTCTCATCGTTGAGTAGCCTCAAGCGAGACAAATCGTATTCAATTGATCTGATTATCGCTGTCGGCAGTCGGTTTCGCTCGCCTGCTTTTTGACTGCTTTCTGCTGAGTTGTCCTAATCCCAAAAACTCAGCTTTTATATCAGTGCAAGCTCTGCTGGGCTTTGTTTCATGCTACTGTTCAAGGCCCAGAGTTAGGCCCATCAGATATTGAAAGAAGACCTCCACCACCGACCAACAACCTCTGCTCATCTCCTTAGGTTGTTCATCAGCCACATATCAATCCATCCCAGCCAGCCAAGCAGTACAAAAACAAAGTTAAAAAACTTAACATGTTGAAATTGCAAGCTCAATGCAACATGTGATTTAGACGCAGTCGATCTATGTAAACATTTTGAAATTGCAAGCTCAAATGTTGTAAAGTAAAGAGACACAGAGATCAATTACCCAGTTCGGTCCTTTAAGGCTTAATCTTGGGGCTTCTCCCAAATCCGATGGAAAACAACTCATTATGTAAATAAGTATCTTACAACCATCTTATAGTTATTAGACACTCTCTGTAACTCGGTGATTCAGATCACTCTAGTCTCTGAGCTTCACTCAAACTCAAGATCCCTCTTGATAGTCCACAAGTCCGTACCCAGTCTGAGTTCTTGCTCTCGTGTCTGACCTCCCATCTGATACAAATCGAAGCAACGGGATTACAAAGTTTGTCACGCCTCATCTTACTACATGAGACTTGGTTGTGTTGGTACAGGCTATTACTAAGTTTCACCTCAACATGAAGAATAGAACTTGCGGATTCCGGCGCGATGTGATCCTTCTCAAATTATATTTTCTCTCTGATTTTCTGGAGTAGATATCACAATGAGAGAGCTGTGTTTATATATCGGCCTTGCCGCCTTGGACGCTCATCTCTTGAGCAAAAAAAAGTCAATATATCTTAGTGTGGATATATTACTTTCCATACTTCTATTCCATCTTAAGATCATTGACCAAATCTCTCTTTCATTTGTCAATCCTTTATCTCCATCTCAATATATTCTTGCATGGTATGATTTTTGACCTCTCAGTCACGTGTACTGTCCAAATAAATATGAAGATATGTGTGTATTATTGATTCTGCCTGTTGTCTTAGGCAAGCTATCGGTATTAGAATTGTTTAGTAAATAATTTAGCTTATAACTCTAAATTTCCCATTGTTCCCTTAAGTGGACACTAGGTCACCCTAATTTTTATAAATTTTTTTGACTCGCTTTATACTCATCATACACTGCACATCAAACTCCGACATGGTCTTATCTTGACTAAGGAGATCTTTGTCACAGACGTATACATGATACAATATGCCAAAAACTATTACCACACTACATGCCGTGACATATGACATCATATATGTGTTTGGTTTGTTGTGAAAAATTGAACATTTTTAAAATAAAATTCGTAAATCAGTTTCTCAATTTTTTTTTCTCATTTTCCATACCTTCAATTTTTCAAGAATACAAAAGGAAGTTAAGGAGAGAAAGAGAACTAGTCCGAACTCTCAATCAGGTCAATTCGATACTTATGGACTTATTTGTATGCACCTTATTAATTACACAACATTGCCCGTAGAACATGGCAAATTCCGGTTAAAACCAACCACATGCCTCAAATTTCATAATATATAATCTAAAGATTATGTTGTCGTAAACACATAAAGGGCCGCCCGTGGACCTGTCAAAATGTCTTATTACCCAATAAAAATTCAATAACCGTTCACTACAAAAGAGCTCATTTACCTTCCATTAGGTTATCGGGGTAAAAGAGCCCAATACTTGTTAATAGTCCATTTATTAAAAGGGCCTAAATGATAATCCCAATAGACCGATTAATACTTGTTAAAAAAATATTGCTATTCTAGAGCCAACATCCCTGTGATCAACAACTTATTGCTATACTCAATCACAGTAGAATTTCAGTTGGACCGAAGTGTGCAGCTCGAATGTTCGCGTCCTAAGAAGACAAAAATCCTTACATATTCTGTTTCTAGGTTTTTCCTTAGAGCCATTGCTGCATCAAATAGTTAAATTCTCCGCACACAATGCCTTCATAATTACATAAAATCCAAAACAAACACCATAGGTAATCAAGAAGGCAAGCAAGCAAGAAAGCATTCTTCAGATAGCAAAAGAGTGCATGCAATGCAAGATCCAACTTTAGGGGTTCACATATTTTCAGAAACAACACAACATACAAATTGCCTGATTCCTATCCCAACAAACAATGACTTGATCATCAAGTAACATGAAAATACATAAAAGCTCAGATGGAATGGATTTTGGAGTAAGGACGTGAACGAACCAAGATGCAGAAGCCGGAGACGTGATTCCTCCCACACCATTGTCCATGGATTATCAAAGCATAAAGCAGTGGCAGCCCTAGAAAGGTAGGAGAAAAGAAAAAAAAATAGAGAGAGGAATATTGGAGAAGAGGATATGAAAATAGGGGGCTGTACAAAATTAGATGGTTTCCATGTAGCAGAATGCTTTCTAATTTCCTTTTACAACCACAAATATATTTTGCTTGTTTTACAGGCGTTTCCCAACCAGTACATAAAGTTAAAGTAAAGTAAACTATTGAACAAATGAAATTAATCGGGTTGAACACTAACAAATAGAAAAATAGTCTAAATGAGTATAAATATACAAATGGGCTAACAGGTAAACAGATGCTCAATGGGTGTTAACGGATAAACAAAAAAAATACCATTATCTCATTAGCCATTAAGAATCCGTCTGTTTATTCTCAAAATTTTTTAACGGATAAACAGAAATTTTACCCATTAGCCCATTACCCGATTATTCCCGCCCTTTATCACCCACTCCCACCCGATTTGACAGCTCTAGTCGCCCGTATCTTCTACGGTGATTTTGACACATTTAGTCAATTTATACTCGCAGATCAATAATCATCCATTATACTTCTTTTTTTAATGTTTTCACGGATTCTTAATGGTTAACAATAAAAAGAAGCAACATAAACGAAGTAATATTTGTCTATAACGCTACTAAACAAATTAAATCCATTCAAAAATATATTAAATCATATTTTACATAACCCTAGCTGTTTTAGAGATTCCGAACATCGTTTATCAATACCGGTGGAACAAGCATACACACTAAAAGAAGTTAATCGAACACACAAGATTGTTAATGGATTGGATTGCGGCTATAGATTAGTTATAGCTCGGTTTATTGCTTGGATGATTAAGGGTTACAAGCTAAGCATCATATTTATAGGGTACAAATCATAAACCTACTGACTTAGGTTTCCTAATCCTAATCGACTTAGAATTGCTAATAGGAGTCACACTCAACAATCTCCACCTTGGCCAATATCTGATTCCCATGAAGCGTCTCTTGTACTTGCCTCGTAACCCTTGTCATGAGAGGATACCTCATGTGCTTAGCAGCGATTAACATATCATCCACATACAATAACAGAAAAATAAAGTAACCATCATCAGAGCACCTTACGTAAACACAACAATCATACTCGCACCTCGTGTAACCAATATGAAGCATTTATGAATCAGATCACTTGTACCACTGGATCGGCGATTGCTTCAATCCATAAATGACATATTCAACTTGCAGCCCAGTTTGCGTTGTTTGATGTCACCGAACCCCTCTGACTGCTACATGTAAATCTCCTCGTCAAGATGACCATGAAAAAAAATATCGTCACGTCCATTTGCTCCAAATACACGTTATAACTGGCTACTAGGGCCAATATAGAAGTGTGACGTACAAGTGGAAAAAAGATATCATCATACTCGATCTTCTTTTGCTGTGAATACCGCTTCGCACCAAGGCACTCTTTGGACTTCTCCCCTTCTTTTTTCTATTATTCCCGACTTTCTCTTGAAAACCCACTTGCACCTAATAGCTCGTTTCCCTTTAGGAAACTCCACAAGCTCTCAAATCTGGCTTTTATGGAGAGATTCCATCTCATCGACCATAGCACACATCCACTGCTCCCACTCTGGGCTAGCCATAGCCTCACGATATGTACAAGGATCTCCAGAACTAGTAAGAAGAGCATAAATAGCCAGATCTTCAAATCTGTATCTGGCTGGTGGTATGCTCTCTTGGGCTCTCGGTCACACACAAAAATATAATCATGCACGTTACACACGTTACCTGAATCATCGGCTCCACCTGAATCACAAGACTCATTAGAAGTGTCGGCAGTATCGTCAAAAACAAGTCCATGATCAGTATCAGGTATCTGTGTCGACTATTGAACAAGTTGTACCTGGATACGATCCACTAAAGATGGAGGTGCCTCCACCTCAATCAACCGGTCGCCCGCAGTCTCCTATACAGACTCGGGAACATCGATGTCAATTGTCTGTCGTAACATATGTTGCTCGTTGAAAACAATATCTTTGGTAATCACCATCTTTATGTGCACTGGATCCCACAACCTTTGCCCCTTTACACCCTTGGCGTATCTGATAAAGGTGCACCTTTTCCACTTTGGATAAAGTTTGGATCGATTATCACAGGAAATATGCGCAGAGGTAGGACACCCAAAATCTGTAAATGATCAAGAGTAGTGGGAGCACATGTCCATATCTCCTTGACAACTTTCCCTCCCAGAAATACCCTCGATTATCGATTGATGAGATAGCAGGCCATATGAATGGCTTATGCCAAAAAAAACATTTTGGTAAATCAGCGTTCAGCAGAAGACATCGGCCCCGCTCAGTTAGCAACCTGTTGAGCCTCTCTGCAATCACAATTTATTGCGGCATCTTCCTTATTTAAAAATTCTCGCTGAATGCTTTGCCCCTTGCAGAACTACATAAGGCCCGGAGTAGTGTACTCAGTCCCATTATCTGTCTGCAAGTACTTAATTTTCCTGTCAGTTTGTATTTCCACCTCCGCTTTCCACAACTTCAAATTGGCAAAGAGGTCTGATTTCTGTATCAGAAAGAACACCCTAACTTTGCGAGAAAAAATCATCAGTAAACGTAACAAAGCACCTAGCACCACCCATGGATACCTCCCTCGCTGATATCCATACATCAAAATGCACGTAGTTTAGGATCCCCTCTGTTGTATGCTTCCCGATCTTAAATGTTGAACGACTATTCTCTCCAACAAAATAGTATTTTTCAATTTGCAACTACGAAATCCCTTCAAAAGATTCCTCTTATGAAGGTCGACCATCCCACGCTCACTTACGTGACCAAGCCGCAGGTGTCATAGCTTTGATGTATCTGAGCTAGAGTCTGCAACCACATCTTACCCACAACAGTGCTCCCAACCATTATGTAGATCTTGTGTCTCATCCTCTTAGCCATAAATACTGATTGTTCTTCTTTAGTAACCCACATAATATTGTTGGCAAGGACCTTCAGATCTATATCCAAAATCGTTGGGCTACAAAGTGACTAACGAGACCAGGTTCTTACTCATCGCTGGAATATATCAGACTTTGTCCAACGTACGCACACCACCATCCTCGGTCACACTCTTGATTTGCCCAATTACAGTAACAACACAAGGGTTATCGTCTCACATATACACAAATTTAAGATTAGATGGTGTGAACGTAGTAAACCACTCCTGGTGTGGGGACATAAGATAAGAGAAACCTGAATCAATGATCCAGGCATCTGTGGATTTTCCTGACGAGGCACACATCATATCACCACCACTGTCTGAGTCAGAATGCGTCTAAGCCACGTTTTCCCTTCTTTTTGTCAGGTCAATCCCTCTGATAATGTCCAAACTGTTGACAAGACCAACACTCCGCTGTCTCCAAGATTGCCGATTTGGGGTTTCCCTACTTCTTCTCATTTTTCCCCTTTTTTGTCCCCCTTCTTGACTGCCCTTCACAAACATGCCCTCACCTTAGGTATATGCTTATGCTCTATGTTTGCTTTGTGAATGAGACAATATGGTAGAAGTAATTACGTCAATATTAATAGAGTCGTTACCATACATAAGAGTTGTCACCAAGTGGTCATACAAACTCGGTAATGTGCACAACATACTGCCTCGTCCTCGTCATCAATCTTGTCACCTAGTCGTGCCAGATCCGTGAGGATTGTTGTGAAAATTTTGACATGTTATTGTAGATCTGCGCCCTCCTGCATCTTCAGACTGTACAGACGTTGCTTTGCAAACAACTTGTTCATTAGCGTCTTTGACATATATTGGCCCTCCAATTTCTCCCATACAGATTTATGTGTCTTCAGGTTTAGGATGTGATACATGACTTCGTCTGATACACACAGTTGTATCTATCGAGTGGCCTTCTTCTACATCTCTGCCCAATCAACATTGTCCATGTCCGTCGGTTTCACATCGCGCAGTACCTTTTGTAAACCTTGTTGTGCCATCAAGTCTGTAACCCTCCGCTGCCACAAACCAAAATTACCAGTTCTGTCGAACAACATAACTTTGAATTTAGTTCCATGATTGAGCGACATCTTCTGATACCAATTGTTGGAATAAGCATACACACTAACCGAACATAAACGATTGTTAACGCAGCGGACTGCAACTATAGAGTAGATATAGCTTCCTTTATTGTTTTCTTAAATTATTTAGGGTTACAAAGTAAACGTCATATTTATAGGGTACAAATCATAAACCTAACTAACTTAGATTTCTAAACCTAATCAACTAAGGTTTCTTAATATGATTCATACTCAACAAATACGTAATAAATTATCGGAAAATTAAACTTGTTATTTATCAACATGCGTTTATGACCATTGGACTAATTATACAAGTTGCAAACGCTCTCTCGAAAAGTTAATCATGGAACATTATTCGTCAGAAACATTGCTTAAAACAAAATGGAGCCGCCTTGGTTTTTGTCTAGGCTGGATTCATTTGTCACTTAGTTTCAACTATTGTTGCTAATCTTCATTTAGCAGCATAAAACACTAGTTTAAGGTGTAACGACAGCAATTAGAATTATTATTTAGCTGAACCACATAACTCCAAAATTCCGGCCGTATTGGGAACGAATGATAGCTTAGTTACACCATTTAACATCATACAAGTAGGTATTAGCGAATAATGACATTAAGCAAGTTTGTGTGTTTTTTTGGTTTATGTGTGGTCGTTTTATGTATAAGTGTAAAAGATAATAACATAAGCTAAACGTTCGCGCAAGAATTAGTCAAGCGAACAATCCTTAATTTTTTTTTATAAATTTTGTTCTAATTTGCAGAGCATATTGGATACGTAATCGGTCGAATAGTGATGCATAAGCGAAGCAATGCATGATATCATTTGATTCGGTACGTCATAAAAGACATTATTATCATATAAAAAACGGGTTGAAAATTCAGGCAAGACTTAAAAAGGTTGACAATATAGTAAATCAGGACGATGGATATCAAATAACTAATTCATAATACTTATTAGATTTTTGGATTAATTATAGAAGGTGATTGATCATATACAAAGATCTTTTAGAATAAAAAGCATAAAAAGACAATGTTCGTTGATTGTTTCTATTCGACGTATCTAAATAAATCAATATTTTTAATTATAATTAGTTAAGATACTAGATAAGAGAAAATATGATATTACCATCCTAAATTTGAAATAATGATTTTTTTAATTTCAAATCAAATCAGATTATACATAAATTAAGTGAATAGTAAGGAATTAATTTAATAATATAATTATTTTTTATTTTATCTGAGTGGAGTGCTCGATGCTCTTTTCTAAATTAAGGATCTGGATTCTGTCAATACACACTCATCCTTTTAATTTATTGTGCATTTCCATATGTGTTAAATGACTGTCCCCAAATTGCCGTGTTTGATTCATGATTTTCATATAATATCTAACGGTCGATCTAAATACTGTTTGTGATGCTATGTCACCTGAATGATGTGTTTGATTCATGAATTGAATGTACCACAAAGAGACCAAAAATTAAATGTCTCCTATTTGATTTTATAATTCTCAACCTGCCCACACTATAAATCTGACAAAAATTGTATGTTCCAAGATTACCTGTCCCTTATTTGATTTTTTTTATAATTCTCGACATGTCCACACTATAGACCTACAAAAATTTATATGTTCCAAGATTGTTAACTATTTTCTGTCCCCTATTTGACATTTCTACTTTCTGATTTGTCCACATTATAGACATGAGAAACACTTGCAGGTTCTAATATTCCAACCTTTTGATGTCCATTGTTTGCGTTGTTTTGATTTCTTAATTGACAACATTATAACGAGGGAAGTGAGAGGGTCAGTTCATGTACACCGCAATCACCGCCTCCATCTTCACCGACAAAAAAATGACGTGGGATAAGAACCTGGAATTCACCTCACTGACCATCGGCGACGTCGAAGTGGTG
>JAWWMW010067386.1:0-15025 GCA_035048345.1 Echeveria elegans | reverse complement strand
AATTGCAGAAAATAACGCTCACCAAAAGGTGAATAAAATAGCTGCAGAAACATCAAGGAATTTCAAAGAGACTAATGAAACCTTGACGGAGTTTGGTTTAAATATACTAGCGGTGAGCCCGTCGTTCCGACGGGACCGCGTCGTGAATAAATATTTTTGGTTTGAATACACCTCAATATTCCTAACAAACTCCTACAAAGTCACTGCTGTTTGGAGGTATATTGAAAGGTTCAGGAACTTCAATTTTACGGCATACATAAAAACCTCACAACCTAACCTGCACTAACCCCGTTACGAATTACACTATGCAGTCACCATAATAGGTAGACTTCGAATATCCTAAAACGTCAAGCGAAACCGAGTTTGGATGCGGTCGGAGATAAGAAGTTCACGAACAGCCAGAGACAGAGACTATTACATCAATCTGCAAGAAAGTAAGCACATTTGTACCATATTTCAAACAGCGCATTCCTCAAGCATGTTCCTTTCATGGAGCATTTATGGAAGCATTTTGCTGAACAGGTAACTCTTCAAGCAACATTGTATGTTTAATCTAAGAATATATATATATATACATAATTCCTTTTCCTACATGTTGAGGTTGTAACCGTTTTATTTTCTGGAATCCATGTAGGTCTTAAATGAGGATCTAAGATTAGTCCTGGGACCGCAAGAGCATATGAACAACGGCGCAAACATATGGAACTTACCTGTAGCATATGATAAGCTCGGCGTAAGATACAGAACATGGAGAGACGCAGTAGACAAAGGAGTGAAGCAATTGCCATACAGCAACTCAAATACAGATTACTCAGACTCTGAGTAATCTGACATACCTCTTTCATTCAACCTCTCCCTCGGCTTCAAACGGCCATCCTCCCACTGAGACCTTTCTTGTGCATAGCAACCTCAGACAATTTTTGTGGGATATCAGATGCTGACAATTCCCAGAAACCCAAACTGCTAATTGATATGACGATCCAGTCAGTATGGAAACACAATGTATTTGGCGGACTTGACGGACCAATCTTCCCCCTCCGCCACAATCGGAGGACTTGGCGGCCCAATCAACTCACCCTACACAATCGAAGGCGAACTGCTCCAGTCGTTCGTCACCGCTGCTCCGTTCGAATCGAACTCCCGAGCGTTTCCCGATCGACAGCTTCCTTTTCCCCTTTCCCTTAACCCTAATTAAAACGACAGCCATCCAAAATTAAAACGACGTGTAATTAAAATTAAGCAAAGGATTAAAACGTAATTTTACTATTTGGTTTTACGGACGTTTCCCTATTCTTTTATAAGAATAGATTTTCCGCCACGGCGATTGGCTGTTCAGTTCCGTCTCATGTACACATGTTATTTTATTTTAGAGTGAGTTTGGTTTTTGTGGTACGCTGTTGCTGTTGCTGTTGCTGTTGGCGGAAGTATTAATACTAATAATGTTTTAATACAACAAAAGTGAGAAGGAGAGAGAGAGTATAGAGTCGATTTCCAGTTGGATTTCCGATCGAACGGGAGATGGAAGCCGGCGGCGGAAAAGACACTGAGATGTCAGATGCCAATCCCACCCCCCAAACCCAATCCCAACTGCAGCCGCCCGGGATCGACAATATTCCAGCCACGCTCAGCCACGGCGGAAGATTTATCCAGTACAACATTTTCGGTAACATTTTCGAGGTTACGGCTAAGTACAGACCCCCAATCATGCCTATCGGCAAAGGCGCTTACGGTATAGTCTGGTATGTATTTATACAATCACTTCTTCTGTTTTCTTCATTTCATTCTTTTATTGATTCATTGATTGATGGGTTGTGCCGTCCTCCTTCATCAGCTCAGCTTTGAATTCCGAGACAGGCGAGAATGTCGCTATTAAGAAGATTGCTAATGCATTTGATAATAAAATTGATGCAAAGAGGACTCATAGAGAAATCAAACTGCTTCGACATTTGGATCACGAAAATGTAATTCCCTCCCCCCTGTGTATTCCACTTCCCAACTTGATCAAGGAGACTCATCCAGCAACTCTTTAATCAAATATTTTATGCCGTTTGTGTCTTAAGAAAATATTTTAAATTTCACTGCTACTAACTTCACTGAATCCATTCCTTCTTTCGTGTTTTCCTCACCTTGTAGAAGTCTTTTTTTTTATGCTCCCTTTTGTCATTGATGTTATACCTGTTTGTAGATCCCTAAACTGAATGTGTCTTTTCCATCCCCAGGTTGTGGCGATTCGAGACATAATACCCCCGCCACAAAGAGGGGTATTCAATGATGTCTACATTGCTTACGAGCTCATGGACACTGATCTTCATCAGATTATTCGTTCAAATCAAGCGTTGTCCGAAGAGCACTGTCAAGTAAGCATTCTAATCATCACATACTGCATGTCTTTCTTTAACAAATTTGGTGACCCAATGGGATGGTTATTAAATGCCTGTAGTGGTTTTTGTTCTTGACCCTAGATGATTAGATGCTCGTTGTGGGGTCATGACCTAACTGGTCTTGTAATCTCAACCGTTGTAGTAGTTTTCATTCTTCCATACATATGAAAATGGAACCCGTTATACTATGAATTACAATTATTCAACTGTGGAAGATTCCGTGGCATGATTTTCTTCCACTGTTTGTTACATTATCAGCTCAAGCTTGGGTCCTGTGGCTCGATGGTTCCAAAATAATAAGAAACAAACTCCCATTTTTCTGAACAGATACAAAATATATATGTACTCATTGGAAGATACAGTTATACTAAAACTAGAGCCCAACATATTGACATTTATAACTATATCTCCTCTTATTAGGCTTGCTAGTTATTGCAGTGGAGTACGAATTCCATCCCAATGTCCCATTTAGTTAACTTACTAACCAATGTAACAGAAAGTGAGTAGTATAGACATAGAATTTTCATTGTTGGCAACACTGCACACTACAATTTTGTGAATACTGTTGCAAAGTCATATGTGCTCTTTATATACCAATTTGGCATGCCAACTGCCACGTTATAGGTTGTGTATGCAATTTGTGGAATATACGTAGAGAAAGAACTACATAAAGGGCTAAAACTCAAGGAAGTGGATTTTCTTTTTTGGTAGAGTGTTAGAAAGGTGATAAAATTTTCCTGTAAAACTATGCAAGCTACGCAAGTAGCCTGTTTGGATTCCATAGTACTTTTTCAAACTAGTCATGAAGAAATAGCGAGGAGAACTAACATCATTGGTTCGTCCTACTAGGGGACACATGACACGAGCCATAAGACCGAACCATGAATTAGTCACATTCCTTGTGCATTTTGTTTTAGTTCTCTCGAAATTAACTCATATTCCATGATGTCTGCAGTATTTCCTATATCAGATACTTCGGGGGTTGAAGTATATACATTCTGCAAATGTCCTACACAGAGACTTGAAGCCTAGCAATCTGCTATTGAATGCTAATTGTGATCTGAAGATATGTGATTTTGGTTTGGCTCGTGTCACTTCTGAAACTGATTTTATGACGGAATATGTTGTTACGAGATGGTATAGAGCACCTGAACTCCTACTGAACTCTTCAGATTACAGTGCAGCAATTGATGTATGGTCAGTTGGATGTATATTTATGGAGCTTATGGATCGAAAGCCCTTATTTCCCGGTAGAGATCATGTTCATCAGTTACGGTTGCTCATGGAGGTAATCTTCTGGCGCTTCTATCTGAGCGATTGTTTTTTAGTAGTGTCCCCTCATGAACTATTCATTGGGTTTTTGATTGAACCTTACATCTTGGTTTTGAGAATCATGCAAGAAAAGTATTAGTTGTAAAATTTGAAGTTAGCTCGCTATAAAATTTGAACTTTATTTGGCATTGAGCAAATGGTAAATCAGTGTTTCTGTCATTTGTTATTTATTCTGAATTCTATGTTTAGTTTCTTTATTTGTTAAGGATTATGATAACCCAGTAGCCGCACCTGCAAGTACAGATAGTTAAATTGTGGTAGGGCGGTATGATATTGGATAGCATGATATCATGTTCAAAGGAGTTTCCTATCTGAATGCACAAATAACATGGCTATAAGTAAAAGATGCATACTGCATTACTCCATGCTTGTACTGCAAGGCAAAGCTTGAACTGAAATGTAAAGCATCTGCAGATCATAAAAAAGTAAAGATTATGTACAAATCTGTCTTTCCCCACCATCCAGGAAAGGAGTATATGAGATTATTTTGGAAACTTTGATTGTCAGTGCTATTGTAGTGTGCCTTGTGCTGTTTTAGACAGCTGGATTTTGACACTTGCTTTATTATTATTTGATTGGCATGTGTGGCTGCAACATTTGTTTTCATCAAATGATAAAAAATGGTAAATATTATTTCCAGCTCATCGGGACTCCTTCAGAGGCTGAACTGGGTTTTCTGAATGAAAACGCGAAGAGGTACATATGTCAACTGCCTGTGTATCGCCGTCAGTCCTTCGCAGAGAAGTTTCCACTTGTCAATCCTTCAGCTATTGACCTGGTTGAAAAGATGCTAACATTTGATCCCAGACAGAGGATTACTGGTTAGTGTGTTATGTGGTGGTGTTGTTTAGATGACTCTTATTTATTGCCTGGTTTAAAGTTGCTTGCCTAGCTCAAGATAAGTCATATACTTCGTACGATTGAAACATTGCATGAGGGCCATTCTAATAGTGACAAATTGAATTTTGTCTTGAACAGTTTTCCAATATTATAGTAACAATATCCCCAAGCTTGATGCATAGAGGCATTGCACATTTTTCTTATTGCTGTATGATGATATGGTGCAGTTGAAGATGCTCTTGCACATCCTTATTTAACATCTCTTCACGACGTCAGTGATGAGCCAAGCTGCGTGACTCCTTTCAACTTTGATTTTGAGCAGCATGCGTTGACAGAAGAACAAATGAAGGAGCTCATTTACCGTGAAGCTTTAGCGTTCAATCCTGAGTATCAACAACAGTGACTGTATGTATGAACTCCAAACGGCATGGTGTTGTATCATTGCCTCGTTTAGTGTGTAATTGTCCTATAATGTTGTCTGTTGATTCCCTGAAACTCAGTGAATCGGAACTGTTAACTCTCTTCCTTTATAATTATTCTACTTGTATCGTCTCATTCCCTGTAGGTTTAAGAAACTTAGCTGGAAACTCAAATTCCCTGCAATTCCAACCGTTTGCGTGATCTGCTACTTGTTAATGCAATATATAATGATCTGGAATCCCCGCAACGAGTCTCGCTATTTTTCAGATTTTGATTGCACGGTTTTGTGGAAGGTACAAATGAGTGTACCTTTTTATACAAGGATATCTTTGTCCTTCTATTATGTAGATGAGCTATTTCTTATAGCTCAAAGTGACAATTACAAATGAAAATAAAATCATGCTATGACTTGTCTCATCTCTTCATTGAACCCTCTGTTATGCCAGTGTGTCTTATGTAGACGACAAAAAAGTCTGCTATCAACCTCGTATTCTTCCGGACCATTAAGTCTTGTCATCATGTTAGTCCTTGTGTGAAAATCATTATCACAGCCTGTAGGGAAGTAAGCTTCATAGTGTTTCTGAATAATGATTCCACCGTTTTCCTGAATTCTGATCTGTAGTAATCTTGAAAGTAACGGAAATTTCCATGCCATTTTGTGCTCGCAAGTTTTCTTGCCACAATGTCATGGTACTTTATTAATGGCATTGTGTAACTACTGTATTGCCCTGGCCGAGAAATAAAAGAAGTGCTTCACAGCCCCAATTACGATTTGGAATCATAACTCAGAAGTAAACCAAAGTTCCAGCTTGGTATTGTGTTGGGTGACAAGTCCAAAAAGAAGTATCTTCGACCTGTGTTTCCCCTTGAATTTCAAAGGGTATATATATATGTGTGTGTGTGTGAGTTGCACATTTTCCACGCACATTTGCGAGGTAACACTTTCTGTTCTCTGGAACCACATTTGTGCTGAATCACAAAGTCAAGCTTTGGAAATTTTGTAAAAAAATTCCCTTACATTATTTTCCTTGCAAACAAAGACATTCCTGATTCATCCTCTTTCGGTCTTTCCACCTTCTGATATCCAAATGGACCATAAATAAAACCCCAAGAAAAAACCAATAATTGCAACCAAACCATGGCACACAAAAATGGTAATAAATAAAATAAAGAAATCCTAAATTAAGAGACAACCTTGTGTCCTCCTTACGTACATGATTAAAATTGAACATTTGCAGCAATGCAGCATGGGACTAATCAATAAATGAAATTGGGGTAGCATATTAATTTTACACGAAGAATTAAAAAAACAGCAGCATCTTACTCAGTCAACTGAGTTTGCTGATGCATCATCCATTCATTACCATCTCCATTAATACATCATTCCAGGCGTCAATGGGCCCAGGCAGACACCAATGCAAACAGTCATTCTGGACGGTTGCGTTTTTATCCTTGGCAAAAGGATAGAAGTGCCTGTACGGACCTGGATGACCATCTGGCCTGAGAAGTGAAAGAGGTGCTACATCAAGAAGTTTTAGATTCACACCATTTCGTGCAGCTATAGACTTCGCGTTACGAAACTCCGACAGTTCCACTTTACGTAAAATTTGGTTTAATTCCTTGAACTCAATTTCACCTTCCTTCACAGGATCTTTTCTTGAGCAAGTCCCTCCACTGAACCATTCCCCATTCTCGAAGTGATCCGGGGTAGAGGTTCGGAAAAATATCATACCTTTATGATTTGAACTGGCAATGAATTTCAAGACACTTCTAAGAGCTTTCCTGTAAGCATAATCGTATCCAAGTTCCGTAAGGTTATTCTTTCCATGACAGTAATGGCAGCCCACAACTTTGTTGTTCTCATGCATGATGGAAGTTTTAAGAAACCATTTGCCGCTAGAGATCGTCATGTAATCCAAGTTTTGGTACATGTCCACCCATTTCTTATCAAGTTTGTCAAGATGCAATTCAACTTCAGATGTCGAAACTCCGTTCATGTCCTCAAATATAGAAGCTTGCACCAGAAAAGGGGACCAAACAATAGAAATGGTAAAATTGTAGGAAGGCACGAACCATCTCCGAGATCTGTATTCAGCATCATGGTAAACTTCATCAACTTTCGCTACCTGGGAAATAAATTTAAAACAAAATTTACTAGCGAAAATCGAAAGAATTAATAAGTGAAGTGGCAAACACAAAAGAACCATCACAACTTAGCATATCGGTTAGGGTAAATGTTGTTTTATTACATTTTAGAATGGTCATGAGAGACTCATCACTTGGGGAACTAGACCCCGCAACAGCTACTAACTCATCCGTAGTTGAATGCACAGGGAGACAAAAACACAAAACTAAATCTCACAATAAATGCACCATCGACTCGGTTAATGACACAGCAACACAGATTTCCATCTAACTTATTTGCCATTTGATTGATTCAACTTGTGTGCCTCATCTCAGTCGCATTATTATACAGTTGTCGTGCATATTTTTATTAATAAAAAGATAGTACCGAATTTAGAATGCTGATTGCTGATGCCCCACTGGAACCAATTCAACCCTAAATGTTTCAAAAATCTCATGGGGTTCATCAGAGACAAAAACTACGAACTGCAGACATTCAAACAAACACCATTACTATGTAGACACAGAAGGTAGGTAATGTTGGGACGCAATGAATTTTCCCCAAAAAAAAGGTGAACACTTGGAACAGTAAAGAGAAGCCCTTTCGGGCAAAAAAGGGTATAGAATAGTGAAAAAGAGACCTTAGAGAGCATGCACAGCAAGGACTGAATGTGATTGCGAGAAATGGAATCGCCAATGAGAGCCCACGTTTTATTTCTCATAAACTGGAGAAACTTAACGGGGCTGAATTTGGGGAGATCACAATCATGTGGATGCCAACTCCAGTAAAGATAAGCTGAATCGGGACGGCCGTTTGTCATACAGTTTTGGTGCGTCTCGATAAATCTGCAGGTGTCATTGGTGTATTCAGGGCCAGATGGATTAGGAAGCCACTCTCCGTGAAAAAGATCGCATTTTTCTGCACCTCAAAACAAATGCAACAGCAGCATTGAGTAAAAAGCGTCATTTTTATACAACAAAACAAAAAGTGACTGAAATAAAAACCATCTGGATCTTCTAGGTCTTCTTGTTGTACATCATCGACATCATTGAAGTCAGTTGCAGATGGATGGTCGGAGCGAAGGAGATGAATATGTGGGGTTGGGTTTGGGGGATCAGATGATATGAAGAGGCGATAAGCAATACCCGGAAGCAGAATTGGCAAGACAATCTTGAGGAGGAGTTGGTGATTCTTGTGTCGTGGTGGATAATTACTCCACGACCTCCCCATTGCTGGATCGATGGTCAATCCAGTCAACACTTATTCTGGAGTGGAGTATGTGATTGAATTGAAATGGAATGCAAAATTTTAGATTTCTTTTCTATTCTTATCAATTGATGCTGGCGTGTCGTCTTCTGCTCTCAGCAAACAACCGACCGAAATACCATTTACATTTATTTTATTTTATACGTATTAGACTTAAAAGCAGTTTATACGTCATTGTTCCTTCACCGCAACTTATAGTAGTAAATAATTACATCAATCATTTACAGCTCAGCTGCCAACCAACTCTGAACTGTGGCTTGTTTTCTGGAATTTGAATTTCACTAATTTTTCAGTTTATGGTTGATTTTAGAAATGTTATGATTATCGATGTCGATTTATTGTTATTACCTTAAGTGTCTAGCTTAATCTCAGTGTTAACACATGAAAGTGGGATTCTGATCTGGTGATGCGCTACTACTCACAACACCGTAACTTCGCACTCATTTTCGGCATTTTTTGGGTCCGAATTTGATTTTGACGTAAACTAAAGAATTGTAGATCTTTGAATCAGCTTTCCAACGATATATAGAATGTTTTCAACGGAAAAGTAATGTGTTCACAAAAAGCCCCATAAGCAGCAAAGGTCAAATCTGTTTTGTTCAGTGTTGTTTTAAACTGAACCGTGAACTCGCACCCGTTTTCGGATCCCTTCGGCTTAGAATCTGATTTCGATGTAAACTAGATAATTGTAGCTCTTTGAATCAGCTACAATTCTCTAGTTTACGTCAAAATCAGATTCTGAGTCGAATGGTGCCGAAAAGATGAAAGAAATAACGGTGCAGCTACTTGCGTGGCTGCACCAGATCTAGTTCCGTTATAAAGGATGTTGTTATAAAAAAAATTATAAAATTTGATCATGGATCAAAAGTGATTGTTATAACGGATACTGTTATAGAGGGAGTTGACTGTATTAGTTTAATTTTACAATATTGCATGTCAAATAAATGACAATATTCCAGTAGACACAAAATACACGTTACATCTGTTTAATTTGTATTTGTTTTGTAGTACCATAGTATGTTATCTGGTAGTAATTCATATTCTAATGAAAGAACAAGGTCATGCACAACTTATTTATCTAGTAACTATAATGTAAAGACTTCCCTTACATGCAACTGCAACCCTCTTAACAAACCATACCTTCACGAGCAATTCAAAGACTAGTACCAGAGCGAAACAACAAGCTTCTACGAAAAAATGATGATGAAAAATCTACGTGAAAGAGAGACCGATAATCCGAAAAATGAAGAAGCAATGTATTGACTTATTTAATTATGTTTTTTTTTTCTGAACAACCAAAAACACACTAATATTTTTTTGTAAAAAAAATCGATCCTCAATTTTTCCTCGTACGACCCTGAATTACTTAGAAATGGTTGTACTTAATGATTCGGGTTCGGTTTGAAATGAATCTATGTGACATTACAAACATAAAAATATGAATTTCCAAACTTGACTTACCTAAAAACTCATAACAGAATGAATAATGCTACCAATTAGTAGTACATATTTCACGAAGAACAAGATAGTGAGTTCAGGTACGTGAAGAAGCGCAGCAACGGGAATTTATGCACAGAAAGCCATTGCAACAAATCTAGTATCAAACTGCAAACTCAGTACTATAATACTCTCTGATTAATCCACATTGAGTGACTACATTGAGTCGATCAGGATGTCCTCCATTGCAGCTCGATTTGAATGCGCCCATTCTTTGAGTCGATAAGGTGGTACCTTTCGTTGATTCGCTTGTTGCTGATGACATCCGAAAGGTATATGTCCACATATCCCAATGTTTCCTGAAAACCGTGCAAAAAGTTTGGGTCCTTAACTGAAACTAACCAGATGTGACATAGCCGTGTTGGAGCTGGTTGTTCAACAATTATAATGAATTTATTTTCGGAAGAAGATCTTCTGATATAGGAAAGCATTCGTCTTTGATATAAGCATTCCGACCAAACTGAATGCAATAAGATGTACCTTTGGATGCAGTAGCCCCATCCTAGATGCACCACTTATCACTTCTACATGGAGTCTGTCATTAACTGGCGGTTCCTCAAGCGTAAACTGGAACTCTTCGTCCCACCTTGGATCCCGGTTCTTCTTAATAAGCTGTAGAGTAAATTTCAAATAATATTATTCATAGTTGGTCCCTAATCCTCATAGGTAAAACTCATAAGCACGGCAAAAAATAAGCTTGGGGGGTCAGAGTTTAATTGACACCCAAAAAAGAAATTTAAAAAACAAAAAAACTGATACCTTGGTTTTTCTCTCTTCACCTCTGAAATGTAAACGAACATAAGGATTTGTGTGATACTTCCCTTCCAAATCTTGAGCTTCATGAACGATGACTACAAGCAAACCACCACCATCAGGTGTTCCTTCAGGAGCTTTCTCAACCGCATTAGGGTCTGCAAGGTCAGCAGCTACTTCATCTCCCTTAAAAGGCTTGTACATGACCTCCAACTCAAGTTGTCCACGCGACTTCTCATTTTGTGCATCGTTTGGATCCATATTTTTCAGTAAATCGAGCGTCAAATGTTTTGTCTCGTCAGGGGTAAGCTCTTTCAGCGGGATGACATTCATTCCCATTTTGTCGTGTTTACCAACCTGATGGAAAAACGCCCATGTAATAATACACCGAAATAAATAAAGCCTGATAGAGAGAGAATTACGTTATTATTCATACCTGCTCCCAGTCGTATACATAAAACTCCAAAGCTTGAGACTCGGGGTCTTTAACAACCATCTGAAATTCTTCATTCCACTCAGGGTTCAAATTTTTGTGTTTCACAGTGGTTTTTTTCGAGGTAAGCTTATCCTCAGTGAGCTTTAGTTTCACATAGGGATCTGATGCGCCCATGATATCTTTCTTTTTCAGCTTCATTGCCTTTACAACCTTAACTTGAAGGATGCCGACAGGCTTTTTCATGGCTCTGAATAAAGGCGACACATTTGAAGATTTGTTCAGAAAATACAGAATGGGAATCAGAATTCCATGATGCAAAATTTGATTCAAATGCTTACTTTGATGGGTCTAAAATTGGGACTTCCAATGTCTTCGGCCAAAGATACAGATTTCCAACTTGTTGTTTGATCGTTTCCTGAAAAAAATGATATGTTGGTAAGGATTAAAGATGCAGTTCCCTGATAGAAAAAATGAAAGACAAACGAAGTACAACTACTTTTGGAGGCATGTGATTCAATGTGTTCTTGGCCTCAGTTTAACATTTACTACAAGTATACAACACATCAATAGTGAAGCATTTCACTGTATGTATGACAGGGTCGGCCATCTTAATCCATCAAAAGAAAGAGAGAACAGAGAACAAGAAATTATGTTTGCAGCACAACATACTGCCACTCAGTTATCATCTAAAATTTATCCGCAAGATGATCAGAATAACAAAAACAACATGATGGATATATGCAGTGCCTGCTTAGGAGCTGAATGCAGCCATCACAGAGCAACAGACTTCCTCGTTTATGGTAACCATGAACAGTAAATTTACCTGAACAAATGTATACAGACCGGGTATAGACATAGCATCAGCTCCAAAGAGTTTAAGCCCAAAGTCAACATGGGGCTGCAACAACAAAAAAGGATATCATCAATGAATGGGGTGCAAACTAAACAAAGCTCAAATATCTACTAGAGATAAATTATGAAAACACAACTGATAAGGAATGTCCAAAAATGTACTATAGAAAACGCGACCATGAATATATGTAGCATTCAAGAATAAATGTTTAAATACACACACACACACACACTATGCAAATCTAGCAACACGCATAAACATCAAGATTCATGAGGCAAACTAAGAATATAATTACGAGACATGCGGCAGATTTTAGATATTCATAGATAAACCAGAAACATAGCCAGCTCACCTTTTCCATTAGCGACACATGTATACCGGCAAAGCAAGGAAAGGTAGGTACTAAAGGCTTCAATGTGATACGTGGAGAAGCAAATACTTGCAGATCAATCACCTGAATAACAGACGATGTGTGTTATAAGTTTAACACAATTATTATGCTGAAAACCAACTATTTTAGTTTGATGATCAACTACTCAAAGTCAACCAGAAAGGCAGCACAAACACATAAAATTAAGTAAAAGAAAAGGAAAAAGCAGATTGGCACACATGCAGAGGGTAAAATAGGGTTCAATATGCAATGGATTGGAACATTTAAATCCTATGCCAGGCAAAACTTCACCACACCTGGACTGTAGCTCTCAACCCAAATGCCTTAATTGCAACAAGAATATTTGGATTTCCAGCCCATTTCAAACATGGCTCCATGATCAACTCCTTTTCGTCAGTGACGTAAACTTTCATTCCTGAAATATAATTGCTAAGAATTATCAGAGCTGCTACAAGTAAGGGCAAATGGATACCAATATGGAAACTATATTTAAGATGGGAAACTATGAAAACAAAAGACTTCATGTGTCACATCTGAGTGAAGTTAAGAATATGCAAGTAATTTTGCTTCATTTTGATTAATTTTGCTGCAAACAAATATGTCATCAACATTTGCAACCATTTGCACTAAACTTTGAAAAGGTAACAGATGCATTTTACTTTAGTTCATGAGACGGAATGTATAGATACATAAAGATAGGATTGCTAAAAACATATTTAGACGATGCAGGAGTGAAAACAACTGAACATTAACCTTGAAAAGTTGGTGGAAGAGAGCCCAGCGAGAGCTGTTCAAATTCAACAGAGTCGATTTTGTATTTAGGGATTTGCTCAGCAATGATGGGCTTCGCAATAGTCTTTACAGTCTTGCAAATTGCCTAGCATTTTTTGAAATGTCAATAAAGAGCATAAATATTGTTTTGATGAAATTACCAGCATCGCGTGTCACAACGGAACAGATACCTTGTCCAGATAAGGCCACATATTCTCAATGAATTTGTTTAACCAGTCAACCTACACACAGAGACCACATCAGAAGAAATATGAGGTCTCTGCTCAGTGTTGCTCCAGCTCAGAGTAAACAGTTGTATTCGAACATACCCGATCATAATCTGGATTTTTCACCCATAGAGGAATCTCAGGAAGCAACTTCTGAAGAGTAGCGGAGTCTTGCTCAACTAATGGACGGACAACAGGATCCTATAAGAGCACGTTAAGGAATTAATTCCAACTAAAAACCAACACAAAAACAAACTATCCTGATCTCTAACAATATCAACATGAATACATACAAAGAAGAAAAAGTAGCATTCGCAGCTTCTCTAGCACGGACAATCAAGACGCAACATCTCTGCACTCAGCAATTCAAAAACTACATACTCCGTTACCATACTAAAGACATTAAATAAAGAAGACAAGCCAATCAAGTCGGAACTTTTCACCCAGCTATGAATATTAGATAAAAATTAATCTTAAGAGTGCCTCAGGCTGCAAGGTACAAACTCCCCTAAAAAGTTCCAAAATTGAATTTCTAAAGCATATTTATCTTCAAAACTGATATAGCCTTGTACCTGACAATCAAAGTTAAACAAGCACTTACTAAACCGAAACGCGGCACAATCACAGCCCTGGATTTCGTATGAACTAGGTAAGTAAACAAAGAGGAATCAAGCACAAGAAACACCATGGAAAAGTAAAAGCAAAACCTACAAGAAAGTAGTCACCTTGACATCTGTGGGTTGGAAGTATATGAAGAAGTAATACCCAACAACAAGTCCAAGAGAAATCCCAACTCCTAATCCCAAAAACCCAGCAAGAGTACTCACAATACCCATCTCGCCTAAAATCCCAAATCACACACACACCCTTCAACCTAACTCCTCAAATCTCAAACAAAACAACGAATCTGAGTAGAAAGGTGGATACTTTAAGCAACAGAGTTACACGGAATCGACACGGAAGTGGAAAAAGATTCAATTTTTAAGAGGAGAAGGTGTAGATGGTGTGAGTGAGGAGTAGAGGAAGAGCAAGTGGTGACTGGTGTCATATGAATGAGCATTTATTCTGGAGATGTGGGTCTTCTCTGGTCGATAACGCATGTGTGTGATCCAAATAGATCGGTTGAGGAGCAGGCCAAGGCCAAGACCGTTGTGGTCAAGTGTCGGTAAATGTAATGTTGTAACGTTTTGGCATTGATGGAGGCGTGAGAGGTTAAAACGGTTTCGATGTAGTGGAGCCAATCGGATGTCTCTCTCTCCATTTGTTTGCTTAATTATTTGAATGATATTTTTTCTCTCTAATTATTTTCTGAAAGTGGTGTAAAATTGTCGCTTTCAAAGTGTAATTGTAACGTTATAAAAGTTATATCTGCTTGTTTTTTTCTGCCTTGTCTGATTTGTAGTTATCTATTGTCTATTTGATTTTTATAATTTTTAACTTGTCTTCTTTTTGTCAGGTCTATAGTGCAGATATGTCGGAAATTATAAAAATCAAATCTAGGATAAATAAGCTTGAAATATACAATTTTTTGTCAGATCTATAATGTGGACAGGTCGAGAATTATAAAGATCAAATAGAAGACATTTAGGGTCTGTTCTTTTGACATGAATTGAAACTGAACTGAACTGAACTTAACAGAACAGAAAATTTAAAATTAATTAATTAATTAATTACATTTGCATATTATTTTTAATTTTAAAAAAATAGTTTTGACAATAGTGAATGCGTCTTAA
>JAWWMW010067350.1:0-15036 GCA_035048345.1 Echeveria elegans | reverse complement strand
CGACGGTATCTATAGAGATTTTACCTTTGTCGATAAATTTCGAATTTTTATTCCAAATCGTAAATTTGAAAAAAAAAAAATGGTGATGTGGGGGTTCGACGAGGTGGTAAAGTAAAATGCAGGCCTCTTATTGTTACGAGGCGATTCAAAAACTTTTATCTATCGGTCCTCGACATACAAATAGTTATGACAATGTTTCATCACTAAAGTTCTGATAATAAAATAAAATAAAATTTTATTTGATAAAAATATCCCTCTCATATTTTTATTTACACCACACATCATCTATACGTATTTGTTCATATTATTTCATATTTGTCAGTATATGACTTTATTTAAATATATATGAACGTATATTTAATTATATTAGACCGAGTATTTGATCAATTTTTTTTACATATAGATTTCTTATTCGAGATGATGGGTTGTCGCAAAATTAAAAATAATATAATAGAACTATATTCAAAAAATTAGAAATATATAACATTTAAAAATATCAATTACAAGAATAAAATTATAAAGAAACGTTGAAAATCTTTATTAAAATTGCATTAAAACATGAAAAAAAATCTCATTGTAACCACGGATTTGATACTTGTTATTAATAAATGTGGCATGTGGTTTGGTTTTTTTGTTTGTTTAAATTTTAATTTATTTATACATCGTCAACTCCCAACTTAAGACGGAGATGTCAGATGTATATTGAACGACTCGATACAATGATTAAAAGTATAACGATTGAGGTACAACCCTCCTGCACATTTGATTGGGTGAGCAGAGCCAGCAGAGACTCATTGCTTTGCGGAATAAGTTTTTGTTTTTGTTTAATTTTATTGATTTTTTTTTATATTATAGTTTGGAATTGGCTGCAACTTCACTCCAAATGCTCCAGATATTTGAGTTTTGACCTGTGTTTTATATTTATTCCTTTTTTATAGTAACCAATAGAGAAAAATATATTTTGATATTATAAATGTCAAAAAATCCACAAAATGAAAATTTTGAGTTTTTATTTTTCATGGGTTTAGATATGAAATGAATATTATATTGGCTAATATAGCTTGTTGGATGGATATTAAAATTGATATGGATGTTTTGGGGGTTGAATTTTGATGTATAAATACAAAATCGAAGCTATGCAATGATTGGAAAAATGGTGGCCATATTAGTATTGTTAGGTGCCTGCGGCCTGTCAGCACCAATTTCCAGATTTAACATCTTACAATCAAGCAGGACAACATACGATGATTTCACAAGTTCAAAAGAGCTAAGCCTTCAAGGCTTCTAGTACATGAGCCGACAATCTTCGGTTTGTACAGTTTTCCTTTGTTATATGGACATTATTGTTTTGTAAATTACACACAACAAGAGCAACATCTCAGTTTGTGAAGTGTTGAACCTTTTTTTTCAGGCGGAGTATGAGTAGTATCTTCATAACTTACGTGAAATGGTGGTGTCAAGGTTTGGAAGATATAATAGCTCTGATCGGGTGCTGACATCTTGAACCAAGTGAAGAGAAAAAGTAGAGCTACGTAGCCAACAATGTAATCCACACAGCAATAGTACATATCAAGGCCTGCATGGATGATGTAATGCTATAGTTGTCTGTTTTACACCGATAAGAAAGAGTATTTACGAATCAGTGGGAAAACTATATAAGAAACTCACGGCTATTATTGAGGCAACCAGTCGAGCACGCTCCCTGGAGTTTCTGGCTCTCTGCTGTAGTAATCACCAAAGTATAGAATTGTAGCGCAGTACCACATCAGAGGACATCCGAAACCAAGTAGATAACTGTGCAAATGCATGTCATAATAGAGAACTCAGTCGGAGGGTTAAGAAAATTGAAAATAAAGTGGGAACTCAGAGGTGAACTCACGAGAACCATCCTATTTCACAACCAACACACAGAAGAGATCTGTCATGCATTCCCAACTTGGGGTCATCAGCATCCTTTATGATGATGTATTGACCTTTCTCAGCATCAAGCTCCTGAACTTTGAATCCTGTGGTACACCAGAAAACAAAAAGCGTCAAAAAACTGTAACTTGTTCAAGAAAGTCATTTTTATGCATCACCAATCAAAGTTTTACTTTACTTCAATATTCATGACAAAAACATATATTATATATCACAATGGGTACCAATGAAAAGGGTTTCCCACTAGTATCCGATTGCTAAAAATAACCATCAAGACGTTTCCTCAACATCAATAAACGAATCATCACAAGAGTTGAGAGAACTGGTCACGAAGCTTTCATTGTTAATGAAATCAGTGCGCTCACCGCTCAACAATGTACTTTCTCAAATGGATTCAAAAAAACGAAAAGCAAATAGATTCGCACTCTGATTCATTAATCAAAAGGAAACACTAACCCCAATACCGATCCTCTTGATTTTCAGAAAAACTAACACCTGCAAAGCACCTAAGATTTTAACATCACCTGGCTACAAAAATTTAAAACATCTCATGCTATACTTTTCCTACACAATGATACCATTGAGCTGTGAGAACAATAAATTGAATACATTGGTCTTACTCTCACCAGCAAGTAATGTGAGCAAATGAACTGGGAGAAAAATCTCAAATCTGTCAGATGGAGGCTCCTTGACTTGTGTTTATTTTCGAACTTCATCAACATTGCCCACTGCCTCTAAAATAGATGAGTATGTTATATGATCATACTCGAAGCCATTAGCATTCATCTCCTTCATTAGCCGCGCTGCTTCTTCAAACATTCCTGAATGACTTAGACAGCCGAGAAGAGTGTTGTAAGAGACTGCATCTGGTTTAATATCTGAATTCTTCATCTTTGTGAACATTTCAACCGCTTGTTTGGGACCTCCACTCTTTGCTAAGCCATTAAGTATAATGTTGTGGGAGTTCAAATCAGGAGCACACCCATTGTGTCCCATATCCTGAAGCAAAGAATATGCTTCGTTTATCATGCCAGCCCTTACCATCCCAGACATCAAAGCGTTATAACTAAACACATCAGGATTACATCCAAGTTTCTTCATCTCATAAAATAGATCTATAGCTTCACTTAGGCGACCACATTTACCAAAGTGCTTAATCATCACTGCATATACTCGAGAGCTTGATTTTCCACAGTTCTCTTTCAGTTCCTGGAACAACTCATTTGCAGCTTCATACCTTTTTGCTTTCCCAAGACTGTTAATGAGACTACAATAAGCAGCCGGGCAAGGGGGGTATCCTTTTTCATCCATTTCTTCAAGAAGCATTAGTGCTTTCTCAACTCTATTTGTCTTGCAGAAACCATCAATAAGTATCGAGTAAGTGAAAGAGCTGGGGGGAATATTATTTTCTTTCATCTTTCCCAGCCATAACAAGGCTTCAGAAGCCGAAGCTTTGCAGTCAAAAACTGCTTTAATCAAAGTGTTATACGTCACAACATTTGGAGCACACTGCCAGGATTCCATTTCTTTAAAAGCCTTTATGGCATCAGACAACCGGCCTGCTCTCCCTAAAATGTTTATAAAGTTGTTCATAAGCACAACATCTGGCTTACACCTCTCTTTAAGCATTGTTTGGAATACATCACATGCTTCATCAGTCCTCCCTGCTTTTCCAAGACCCTTGATTATCTCTGTGTATGTATAAACAGTAGGGGGGCAATTTTTGTCTCTCATTTCCTGGACTAAACCTAGAGCTTGATCTATGAGTCCCAGCTTGAAATATATTCCAAGCAATGTTGTATAAATCTTAGCGGTGGGTTGCAAACCATTAACTCTCATTTCTTCGAATAATCTTATGGCTGAATCAGCGCGGCCCAACTTACCAAAACTCGATATCAGCACACTATAAGTAACAGTATCAGGGATACATGCACCGTCTTGGCACATCTCAGTGTAAAGCTCATATATCTTTTCATAATGACTTTCTTGCATCAGCATGAAGAATATAGAGTTGTATGTACTCACGGTCGGTTTGCATTTACGACTCTTCACCTGATAGAAAACTGAGATTGCTTTGTTTACCATCTTAGCTCTTCCCAAAATCCTGACAATATCAGACAGGTCGGAAGGCTCAATAACACAGCTATTCCTCACCATTTCCTGAATCATTCTCAACATTTCATCTACATGTCCAGCTTCATCGAGGCAGTGAATCAGAGCCATATATGTTGTAGCATCATGTTCAAAGTTCCGCCTCTTGCCAGCCCATTTAAAGAACTGCACTTTAACATTAGCATCAACATCCACACTCAATACTTGACATACTAACTTTTGATCGACCTTAAGTTTAAGCACTTCAACAGCCCTTTCCGAGTCAGGGCCCCACTTGAATATTTTCAAAATCCTTATAAACCTCTCATCTAAAACCCTCCCTGATCCAATGCTTCTAGTGACCTTCTGGTTCCTGGGAAAAGTCTGGATTTCATCTCTTCGACCGGGCAAGCGGAACATTTGGACAATTTCATTATCTGATTAAAAATATATACATAAACTGTATTGAAAGCAGGATTTGAAAATTTTCCAACCCAGACTGTTTGATCAAGCTATGCACGATGAGAAATACGAAAATTTGTGAAGCGGAAGAAATAGAAGAGATGGAGTGTACCTGTTTGTTTAATTCTCTGAGAGAGAAAACACACTGTTGAGATAGAACGCTGCTTTATGTGAAATGCGCAATTCTTCGACATCGTCAGCAACAGTTGCTGCGGCGTGTGCGTTTCAAATAGTACACTTGAATACTGAAATCGGAAGTCCCGGCGTCGCTGACAGTCACAGCTCCGAAAATCGAACGGAGAATAATTTTATGGCTGCAAATCGACGACGGTGGCGGCTGCACAATTTTCCATTCGTCATTTACGGATCTTGAAGAGAGAACACATTATCCGACGAACCTTAGGAAAACAAACATAAAAAGACACAAATACCCTCACTAAACCTACGACGTGACTATGATTCAAGAGAGAGCATTCGCTAAATTACCAACAACAAAAATACCGGTAAAACGGTCATTTTTTAATAAATTACCTAATTTACTAGTATTATCTACCACTAGCGTACCGCCCGTCATCCCGATGGGTATGCGTCGTCCCGACGTGCGAAATCGAACCGGTCAAATACGGGCGGGACTTGATCGATCAATTTTTAATTGTCAGGCTCTTGTGTTGTGTGTAAATTTAAACTTTTAATTTTAATTCTTAATTATTTTTAAAATTTTAATGGGTCGGAATGGACCCATGTGGTCAAGTGAAATAAAGTAAACATGATTAAAAAAATTAAATAGAGGAGGGGTATTTTAGGTAGTTCACATTTGACCACCCATTCACCTATTCTATTATATATATAGATAAGTAATTATTATTCTTATGAGCTTGGAATTTACACAGCTTGAAAAATTCATTATTGTTATAAAATGGTAATGAATATGAGATGGAAAAAATACAAGAATGAAATAGAGTAGATAGAGATGAAAGTAAGGGAGAAACTTGAGAGCTTTTCTTATTTTTTTCATTCATTCATTTACATATATAATTATAACATAAACCATTTATATAGCCAAATAAAATTATGTAACAAAATGTGATATGTCAAAATTCATTCAACCATAAAGTGAACATTTATAACACTTCCATTTTGAATGACTTGCACGAATGTTACTTATTCTCTTGTGTGAGCATACGTTGATGAATTGTCTCGTTAAAACTATTTTATTTGAAAAAATCAATGAGATAAAAATAAACAAGGGAAAAAAGTAAGGTCAAAATACTCTCTTTTGATGCCAATAATTAAATTCATGAACGAACTCATCAAAAGCCCCTTATATGGAAAAACCTAGTAGGGAAAAATATCATAACTATCCACTTGTTGTCTCGATACCAAGACATAACGATCATGTTCCATGTTTGTACCTAAGGAGACATATAAGCATAAGACATATTCTATGCAGACAATAGCGATCTCGGGAAAGACAAGTGTATCGACCACGTAAGAAGAAGTTCCTACGCGCACAATAGTCAAAATATGCTAGAAGTGATTGAGGTGACACTCTATGAAATAACGAGCGTGACACCATAGGATTGCACTATCGCCGTCCTCGGTCTTATAAAATGGAGACATGAGAATATTGTGTACGAGATCTTGTCCTCTGACTAATTAAACCTCACTGAGATGAGAAGTAAAGCTTATGACCGTATTTGAAGTGATTGTGTTTCAGGACTGGGTGGAGCAAGTCCTGACGGGTGTCAGGACCGTCTGAAGCAGATCCTGAGGCGGGAAGGAAAAGGGAAGGAAAACATCATATTGGCTATCAAAAGAGGATAACTATAAAGGACTATTAAGCCAGCGAGTTATACAACCAGCATATACATATATTTCAATCACATCCACAAAGACTTCGAAGACATCTAATAACAAAGTTTTTAATGCTTCACTATAATCAAATTTAGGCAGTATGCTACCTTGTCCGGAACAACACAACACACAAATGGAGAAAATCGGCTCATAGGAGCTCAGAAAAACACCCAAACGACCAAACTTTTATAAAACTTATTGACTCTAATTCTGGCATCAGACTACTCATCCGACTTGCCAAGCTCAAATTATAGACCTAAAATTCTATTTTAAAAACATATTAACAACAAAAACAAAAAGTGAAACCTAACAACCAGAATCATGAGCTTGTAATAGGAGGTCCTTAGTTAATTCAGTTATTTCTGTTAGGTCGCAAGTTGAACGCCATGTTTCATTTTGTTTGAGTCGGTCTGTCGCGAGCTAAACGCCGCGTTTTATTTTGTTCGGGTCAGTTTGTCAGTCGGGTCCAAATTCTATTATAAGTCGAGTGGAAGGTCTAGCAATCGACACAAATAAAAATCCAATCTTCGAAAATCTCTCTCTGCATCTGAAATTCTATCCTCCTTGCTCAACACACTCGAGTTGGCCTTCTTCACCAGCGCCGTGTTCAGCCCTGAACTACCATTCTTAGATTATGTTGATTAATCCTAGAGTGGATCGATCCATCCCCTGTTTCACCCTGTTACATTAGCTAGTATCAGACTCACTTCCTTGTAACCCAACATCATATCCATGGCTGAAACACGCGCCTAGTCCATGCTCGACATGAATCGTCGGTTGGAAGAGCTCTCTAAGACCTCCGACGAACATCAACAGCAAATAGAGGAACTACACAAGACAGAGAAGGAAATAAACTAGAAAATAGAAGAGAAATGGATATTACAAACCAACTTTTTCTGACGATTTTGACCAACCAACAAACAGGTAACCCATCCCTTCCCACCGTATCTCTATTTACACCAAGTGGCTCTAAGGAACCTTCCCCAAAATAGGGCATCCTATCTACTATGAAACCCCCCGACCCTGTTCGTGCTCCCAAACCCCAAATATACTATCCACTCGACTTGCTACGGTCGAGTTCCCCAAGTTCGATGGCTCCAAACAGAAGGAATGGGTATTCAAATGTGAGGAGTTTTCTCACTGGATGGCACTACCCCGGAAATGAAGATCTGCCTGGCGTCTATCCACATGAAAGTTAAGGCTCTTTCAATGGCACCATAACATCATTAAACCGTCCCTAAATCAGGTTATCTATTGGCCTGAGTACGCAATGACAGTCTCTATTCGTTTTGGTAAACTCTTTGATGATCCCCTTGCTGACCTCATTAGTCTCAAGCAAGTTAACTCGTCCGTTGAACACTACTTTGACCATTTTTGCTACCTCACCAGCCTCTCTCTATCGGACCTTCAGGCCCTAACCATATTCCTCACCAACTTAAATCCTCATCTAGCTCTTCACGTCCGACAGTTCAACCTTCGCACCACCACTGAAGCTGTCCACATAGCTAAACTTCATAAATATTCCAGATCTCTCTTCAACCCACCCTCAAAACCCTAGCCACCCCTCTTACCTTCCCCAGATACACCTCGAAAACCCCATTTCCGCCCCTTTACCACGCCAAACTTGCCAACCCTTAAACCGACCGCCAAACTCTTTTTGATGAAATGCAGGAAAGACGTGCTAAGAGTCTCTCTGCATGTTCTGCGATGAACCGTTCACACTAGGCCATCAACTGAAACACAAGAAAGCACAAATATACCTCATGGAGGCTAAGGATCTTGTTGAATCCGACTGTGACGATCCTATACCTTAGGAGCACTTGCTCGAGCATACGTCCGAAGACGCACCTATTATCTTCTTGGACGATCTAGAAGGATCTGTTGCATTCCATTGTATGTGACTTGTGGGACAGTACGCAAATAAGAAACTCTACATCCTGATCGACCTTGGAAGTTCCCGTAACTTCCTCGACAGTAAAGTGGCTAAAGACTTTGGCATCCCGCTCGAGGAAGCTCCCTCTTATTGTGTAAACGCGGCCTTCGGCAATCAACTCACTTCAGCCCACAAGTGTTCGGCACTTTCCTGGAAAGTGCAGGGCTACTCGTTCATGACTGAAATCAGAACCTTACCTTTGGACTGTTGTGCTCTGGTCCTAGCGGTTCAGTGGCTCATAAATTTGGGACCTATTCTATGGGATTTGAGCAACTTGCATATGGAGTTCCACTTCGAAGGGCATAAACATATTCTGCATGGAGTCGCCATAAACAAATTCAGACTGATCAAGGGCAGCCGTCTCAATAAACTTTTATTGGGTAACCACAAATCGCTCTCTTACATTGAACTCCAAAATAAATGCATGTCACATGCAACTCCTTTACTGATCAATCTTCAGCATATATCATTGGACTTCGCTCGCACAAATAATAACTCAACAGTACTGGAATGGGACAGGTTCACGCTATGCGGGACAAATAACACTCTTCACGCAATATAAATTGTGAGAAGAAATTATGCCACGAATAGAATGTGAACGCGTGACCTTGAAATTTCAAGAAAAGAGCTATGACCATACACCTTAGTGCATCAAATGAATATACGCAATCTTGGATTTTAACCACTTTTTTTTGTGATCTCAAAACTTTTTTAAATAAATCTCATTCACAATGGAATTTCCAAATGAATCCATTATTAATATATCAATACGACTGAGACATGCATGCCTGATTGCGAACTATAAATCGAAAACATTCATAATTGATCAAATAAACGTCCAAATGATATCTTGTCGTGAATTTGAGGAGACACATGAGTACGGAAACAGTACGACGGACTAGAACCATAGTATTGACGACCCATGTGAGAGTCAGTTCAAGGTCCAGCCAAAGGCTAACCATGTTACTGAGAGAGGACCGCGCATGCATCATGTATGATTAAATCAGGTTCGTTCTTGATATTTTGTTTTCCAATAAATCTATAGCTGTTGCAGCATGATTATTATGTATATAATGAGTTTGGGGCGTCATTTGATTATGTATATAATGTTGTTAAGAAGGCTTTGATAATGAAATACTGACAGATTATTTTGATGAATTGCATGATCTAACTAAATTGTCCCTGGGAAAAAATTGTATAAAAAAAATGTTCCCTGGAAAAAAAAAGCGCACCTCAAGTTACTCGGAATGCAAAAACAAAGCATCGATAGATCGATTGCTTCACCAAACAAGTGTAGCCTAGCTAAATTGGCTATGATGCCCAAGGTAATTAGTTAAATTCTGGCATAATTATTTCTCAAATTATATATGATGTTGATCACTGATGTTGAAAGCATACCAACCACTGAAATAGGCACGAGTCGTCATTTTGGCAAGTACCAAAATCTCATAATTGTTTCTATCTTGGTCAGTGTTATAAAACCCGACCCGATCCGGTCAGTTCGACCGATTGAACCGTGACCCGGAGGGTATATCATATCGGTTCACATGTTGAACCCAACATGCATTGACCAGCCAAAATCCGGTTGAACCGACGGTTTGACCGATTGAACCAGTCAAGCCCGGTTTTTTAATTTAATTTAATTTCCAAAAATGATGACACCCATTGGATTCGAATTCGCGACCTAGTATTAGGTCAAACTAACACCCTAACCAGTTGAGCTAATTTAATTTACTGACTATTTAAGTTATAATTCAATATATTATAATAAAAACATGTATCATTTATTTACTTTTTCATAATTTCATATAATTTATATATTATTAATTTATTAGTTAGTTTATGAGAATTGACCCACGGTGCAACCCGGTTAAACCATCAACCCATCGACCCGATGCCCTCACCGGGTCGGTCACCGGGTTGGTTCTTATAACAATGTGTCAAGTAACAGTTCCACCTGTATCTGGTCTCGACCCAACATAACCTCCTAGAAAAAATAGAAGAGTGTGTCACACTTCCTCATATGAAGGCACTAATGAAATAGAAGGTCATCCTGAGGTGAAGAATATGGGTGTCTGGAGCCTTTGAAGGTGTAGAATATGGGTGCTTACGATCAGCGAGTTCATCTATCACGTCAGGATCGCGACAATACCCCTTCACTGACTAAAGTGCTCGCCACATCTATGAAACGATCGAGCATCGCCAACTTTTTGCACCGCTTCACATTGATCTTCCTTTAAAAAAATTGGCGCCCGCTTCCCAAATGTCCCCTTACACACCACCTCCTGCTAAAAGCAACGTTGATCGTCCCCTCCCCCTTTCCCATCCATTAACCTCTGAGCCACCAATTCAAAGAAGTAGACGCCGCCCCATTCTTCCTTACCGACTGATCTAAGTCATATATATACGATAAAGATTTGGATGATTCCTAACCGTTAAGATTACTGGAAACCAATATGATACATTATAAAGCTGTCAATTTGTTTCAAAAAATGACAGCTCAAAATTCTAATGATTTCATAACCGTGACTATTTAAATTTGAAGCATAACTTTAACTTCAGCGATATGAAAATATGTCAATATACTACTCATATTGTATAAGGTTTTATGTAATGGTATCGCAATTCCATATGAATATGCAATCATGTATTTGGGACCATACTATAACGGCTAATAAGTGAATAAATTTATGAGCTCAGGACATCACGTCTCAAACTCGTTCAAACTAGTTAGTCCCTATCAAACAATCATCACAAGAAATCGACTCCTCGATCCTCTTAAATTGTCACCAAAACACAGTTATAATCAGCATCTAAATACCAAACCAAATCAACGTAAATCGAAGTGTAGAACAAATATACAATAGCTCAATGCACTTAGCAGCATACTTCATGCATGCAGCATGCATGTGTCATGTGTGTACACTATTCTAAAGTTGACGGGAAACCATACCAGAGAGATGACTTTTGATATCAGCACGCAATGATGTCCTCGTAGCTCTTCATGCCTGACGAGGAAACATATATATGCATTAGTTTGGAAATTGAGCTGCCGAAGTTGGTGAGATGTCACATATTAGAAGACATTTTGTATGCTTTGCAAAGGAATGATTCTATCAAAAACCTTGTCTAACAAGTTATGACATATTCATTCGCTCAATGTACGATAATAATGCTCTTATTCCATTTCTTTGTAACAAGCTTGAGAGTTTCGATTTTGATGTGATGTTTGTATATTCAACAAACAGAAATTAATGAATAATGCCGCTGAAGGTGAACAGTTATATATTGAATAACTATTAAAACAACATTGATTAATTTATTTTTTCAATACTTGATTGTTTAGAACCTCATTCCAAATTAATGCGTAAATTATTAGTTACATACTAATGGGCGCACAATACGAAATATATACATTGACAATTATATCAAAAACTAGCGTACCGCCCGTCGTCCCGACAGAATTTTTTTTCGTATTTCCATCTGATTCTTCCTAAGTGCAAAAATTTTTCCGCATAATTTTTTATTTTAATGTTTATTTTTAATTTTTTTACGTTTTATTTTATATAATTTTTGCTTATATTTTTCCGTATCTCCACTTGATTACTTTTTTTATTTTTAATGTTTAATTTTTATTTTTTAATTTATTTTCATATTATTTTATGGTATTTGAAGTTTGAGACTTCAAATATGGGCTTAGGAAGGTTAATGAGTAATTGATAGTTTAGTCATTTCATTTGTTTAATGAAAGGTAATTATGTCTTTTTACCTTTGGTTTTAGGTCTGTTTTCCTATTTATTTATAAGAATAGATATGATTGTTTTGATGAATGGATAAAAGTACATAGTACATGATCGTTTTAGTTTGAGAATTTAGAATAACAATTTTATATAGCTCAATCTTTTAACGACACATCCATCCACTGACACGCGATTTGGACTACCACTAATCACACACTTTGTCTTCGGACAACAATGTGTACGTCTATTTCATATTTTATTTAATCCATTAATGGTATTTTTGCATTTTTCATCAGTTAAGCAAAACCAATTCATACATCGGCAAATGCATCTCCAAAGTCTTCCACGCAAAACAAATTTCTATTTCATTATCAACGCGTGGTGGACTTGACTCCTGCGTGGACTGGTCCCGTGCTTATATGGTTTGATGCGCATTACAATGATGTTATTATTCTCTCCACCATATAAGTATTTCTATGCACCTGTCTCTGTTACTATTTTTCCGCTACTCACCACCCCGTTCCGCGTGTTTCAGATACCCTGGTGCGGTTGACTTTGCATATCATAATATCTCAAAGTGATGTTTTTGGGTTTTGAATGAACCCTAAGGCGTATCGCTTGACTGTCAAATATCGTATCAAAATATAATGCGGAGAGAGTTGCGCCGTTAACTTTTTCGGGAGGCCAACATGAGGCTGGTCCTGGAGGTGGCTGTACTTCTTGATGCTGAAGCAGTGACGGACCTACATGAGTGTTAGGGGGTCAAATGACCCCATTGAAATTGAAGAAATGTGGGTTAATATGTGCATGTTAGATTTGTATAATGATCCCATAAAATTTAAACTTTGACCTCATTGATTTTATGATTTACCAATTTAGTGTGCATTAAATAACCTATTCCAAACAAAATGAAGCAAATATCATTTCAAGTAACCCAAATTTAATAGTCCAATAATATTTAACTATTGCTCACTCGAACAAATTTTATTTTGACCTCGATGAAAAAAGTTCCTGGATCCGCCACTGGACATATTTCAAGTGAAAGAGGGGACGGTTTCTTTTCCAAACTTGAAACATGCACCACATGCTTCAGCAAGATTGAATGATTTGATTTTTGTTCGAACGAAAACTGTCGCTTCCGTGTAACAGATTTAAATATCTTTGAGCTGATGATCGGTCTATAATACAAGTTAATAAGTAAACCACCTAATGAAAACTACTATACATGAATGGATGCATCTTGAAGAGCACGAGCAGCTGCAATCCCAGCAAAACCACCCCCGATCACAATCACAGTAGGCAACACGCCGGTTCTCTTATCTGGCATTTTAGCAACAGAATGATCCGTGAGTTAATGATAAACAAAACAAAAAAAACCTAAAATTAAAAAGCAAGGGAATATGCATATCGTCTTGCAGTCTTCATAATTAAGAGGGTTAATTATCGGAAGACACCAGTACAATACGGATTTTTCTGATAGTCACCCATAAAATTTGATATTATCAATAGCCACCTATTAAAATATATTTTTACCAATGACTACCCATATAAAAATAATCAGTTCAATAAACACTCACTCATCAACAATTTGTTCAATAAAAAATAATAAATAAAATTATATTAAAATTCAGAGATTTTCAAAACAGTAATTAAAAACTATTAAACAATTTTTTTATATTTTTGATAAACTGTCCCACACCATTTCAATCCCTAATAACCGCCAAACACCATTTGAATCTCAAATAATCGCCAAACAGCGATTAAGGGGTATTTTCGTCATGAGATGTGACCATCCAATTAACCGGCATTCTGCCCCTTTAGACTTTATTAAGGGAGCTGTTAATCGCACCCCCCGACGACAAAAAAACGAAGAGGAAATTACCGAATTACCCCAATCGATCAATACGCTCCGGTCTTTTAGTGACCGGAGCGTAATGTCTGGAATAGGCTCCGGTCATTTAAAGACCGGAGCGTATTGTATAGGAAATACGCTCCGGTTATTGAAAAACCGGAGCGTATTTGCTTTCTAAAATTAGGGTTTTCCTTCGCGTTCTTTCATTCCCATCATTCTTTTCACACTATCTGTTGCCGGCGCCGTCGCACTACTAAGCCCCAGTTTAGAGGCACGTTCGTTTTCGTTGCTTTCGGACTTTTACAATTTCGTTTTTTCGTCGCCGCTGTTTCCCCTTAGTCCGATTCATCCACCTTTATCGATTTAATCCGCACCGATTTAGGTAAAATCGCAGTTTTTGTTTTGTGTTGTAATTTCAATGTTCAATCCATACTTGTGTAATTGTATACTAGGTATTGATAAATTGCACTTCAAATTTTGTAGAATGAGTAACGGCAGCGGCTCTACGGACGGCGGTGATGAGTTTCATGTTGTTTCGTCCACCGCCGGCCAAAAAAAAAAACAAGGGACCCGTACTCATGAATAATTTGATAAAGAAACACCAGTCGGAGGGTACAAAAATTACAGTATCCTTTGATAGCATGAGTCGTCCGGTTGGAAATGAGGCCATAGTTTGGAGGAGTTACTTGGGTTCGTTGGCGCGTTCTCAAGTTCCTATCACATTTGGTGATTGGCGGAAATGCCCCGCCGAATTTAAGGAGAGTTTATGGGCTCAAGCGAATGTAAGTTATTTGATTAAAATTTAGATATGTTCGTGACGTTGATTTTTTACTTATATTTGTTGTACTAATTATATTGTACTAATTTTTTTGTTTAGGAGATTTTTGAGGGAATCGGGCCACATAAGAAATTCGAGATGAAGGTCGCGGCTACGATGTGGAAGCAATTTAAGTCGCGACTTGCGAATGAGTACATTTTTGGTCCGAAGGCAAATGAAGATCCCGTTTTGAAGTATCCTTTTTTAGACGATGAGAGCTGGAATCAATTCAAAAGAGAAAGGCTCTCAGAAGTTGGTCAAAGTAAAAGAGAGAGCAGCAAAGAGCTCAATAAGAAAAATTTATACGCGCACACACTTGGTCGAGGAGGCTACATTAAGCTTCAGGAGAAATTGGCGGCAGCCAAAG
>JAWWMW010067341.1:0-15037 GCA_035048345.1 Echeveria elegans | reverse complement strand
TTTTATAAATTATTTTATGAAATTCATGAATATTGTCGGTGAAGTTATACCCTAGTCATCTTTCTTTTAAATCATTTGTTTATACCACTCGAATTTGAACCCCCATAACCTTAGATACATTTTGTTGATAAGTAGTTGATAAATCTACGTTTTCATTGTCTCTTTGGGTTCAACACTAGGTCACCCTATTATCTTCATAAATTTTGTTTGACATATTCGTGACACCACTATACGCACATGTCACCGGTATGCCCAAAGCGCATCTTCTAGTTGCATACCCCAATCTCGTCGGTTTGATTTCACCATCTTGATCCGTATATCGCAATTCGATATCTCTGCTTGGTCATTTGTTTGCGGATGATATGCTGTCGAGGTTCAATGTTTACCTCGTAGTGCTTTAACGCTTGCATCACCACCCTATTACGGAAATGTGATTCCCGATCACTAATAAGTGCCTTGAGTACATCATACCTGGTAAAGAAGTTAGCGACAAAGAATGCATATAACAGTCTGATAATTCGTATTATACGTGCATCTTACGATTTTAACCCATATGTTTTGGTTCATTGAAGTATTCAGAATTACTCTTTTCATGTAGTTTTTCATTTCAGGTGTACAAAGACAGCTAGATGAGAAATAGAGCTTAAAATCATTGTTTTGGCGTTAATTGAGGATAAGCCAGCATGACCTTTTGTGTTTCAGAAGCTTTCAGAAAGAGCGTCATTGATTCGGTGGGTATGAAACAAAATTTCATGGAAAGCTAACTCAAAAACCTATAAATTTATGTTTACCTAAAGAAGTGATTCGGACGTTAAGAGAGCTTAAAAGGAGCAAGAAGTTAGAAATTTTCGGAGTCCAGTTTTTATCAGAAGTGAAGAAGGAATATAGTGGTGCAGATGAAAAGCAAGTAAAATCCTTCTTGTACATGACCCGCGCCAGTTACTTCAACACGACCCGTCCTGAATGATGATGATGTCAGTATGACGCCCACGACAGTTTTCCTAATTGGGCTGGGTTGCTTATTTCTAAATTAGTATAAATAGACAGAAAGAAACCCTAGCCTCAATAGACACAGAGCGATAGAAAAAAAGCAGAGAGCTGCAGGAAGAAGCCGGAGGCCACGTCAGAAACCATTTGTTTGATTTCTCTTCATTTTTCTTTTATTATTAATTTAGATGATGTATTACGTTACGATTATGTGTAGCTAAATAATTATTCGCGGTTTGAGACATAAGCTTGTGACATACTGTTTTGAGATACGAGCTAAATACCAATTTCATTGTCTTGCATCAATTCCTATGCATATTATTATGATTCTGGCTTGATGATATTATTAAGTGTTTGCGTACAATTTATCTTGTGATAGTTAGATTCTATAGCTGACTTATTTGATACTTTGCAGTACAAATAAAGAGAACACCTAGGGATTGAGCATTAGAGTTTGCGCAATAAAATAATTTGCTTGAATCTTCAAGCTATTTTGCAATAAGAGTTCTATTCACGTTTGCGCGGGGTAGAACGATATTAGAAGCCATATACATGTTACTTTTATCAGATTGTGTTAGAGTTATGAGATAATAGAAATTGGGAGTTGTTATATTCACCAACTCTTTTTTTGTTAGATTCACCCACTTTTTATATTCACGATTTTGAGCAGAATTCTATTAAGAATTTAAAATTGACATCAACTAGTGATTTGTATATAATTGCATCAGCTTTCTAATGGTATATAGAACGTCTCAAACGGACATGTAACGAATTAACAGTAAATTTTTGAACTGGTAGAGGTCATATAACAACTAATCAATATTTTGATTACGATTTTGATTATTTTCTGTTAAGAATTTAAAATTGACATCAACTAGTGATTTGTAAATAATTGAATCAGATTTTTAATGATATATAAAACATCTAAAATGGACTTGTAACAAATTAACAATGAATTTTTAAATTGGTAAAGGTCATAAAATCAAAAAAAAAGTGGGTGAATCTAACAAAAAAAAAAGTGGTGAAGATAACAACTGCCAAGAAATTTTATGATTTTATATCAATGATAAACAGTAAGTTACAAATAGTTGTCTTGAACTATGTCAACTCGTCTTATCGATAACATTTGTGCATTCTTATTCTGCTTTATGTTCATAAAATTCTCACAAAACCGCCAATTTTAGTTCGTACAGGAAATATGTTTTCACTAGCCAATTTCTCGTGGAATCGACCATGCTTGCCACTGCACTAGTCGCTTGTAGGAAATTAAATTAATTTGGCGTGTACGATGATGCGTGTCAGTCTTTGCATCATCATGTCTAGTAGCTTTCGCCTCGACCCACGTTGAAACGTAGTCTACTGCAATGATAATGTACTCAAAACCACACGATTTGGGAAACAACCCCATAAAGTCAATACCCACAAATCTAATACTTCATCTCCTAGAATAGGGCACTGTGGCATTTCATTCATAGCTGAGATATTACCCGTACGTTGACATCCATCACATTTTCGACATTGATTATACAAATCTTTAAACAAGTGTGGCCAGTATAATCCTCTATCTAAAATTTTCATACTTGTGCGTTTGGGACCAAAATGTCCTCCACGAGCATGCTCATGGGAGAATCTAAGTATTGAATCTATCTCATGCTCAGGTATGCAACTTCTAAGTACTCGATCTGATCCTATCTTTCATAAATACGGATCGGCCCATACATAGAATTTAAACTCATGCTTTAAACGATGACACTGTGCGTTTGAGTAAGACTTAGGATACGTAACTAAGACCAAGTAGTTCACAATGAAAACTTACCATGGTACCTTACCATAAACCGCGAAGAGGTGCTAGTCTGAAAAACTCTTGTTGATTCATCCGTCCTCTTCGACATTCACGATTTTGCTCAGGTTATCAGGCACCGTGTTCCTAATGCCTTCCTTGTCTCGTATCTCGAGATCAAATGTTTGTAGAAGCAGTAACCAACCCATGAGGTGCGACTTCATCTCCTTTTTCTTCATTAAATAACGAAGCGCAGCATGATCTGTAAATACGATAACTTTAGCGCCCAATAAATAAGCACAAAATTTTTCTAATGCAAACAGTAATTCTAGTAATTCTTTTTTCATAGTCGTGTAATTTCGTTGTGCGGTATCCAGTGTCCAAGAAGCATAGTAGCTTGTGTGTGGCTTCTTATCCATCTGTTGACCGTGCACAACTCCTGCTGCGTAGTTGCTTCCATCACACATTAACTCAAATGGGTTTTTTCAAATTTGGTGGCTGAATAATCGGCGCGCTGGTTAGAGCATCTTTCATGTTGTCGAAAGTTTTTCTTCTTTTGTATGTGAACTTCAATGGAACATTCTGTTGAAAGAGGTTAGACAATGGTAAGACTGCCAATTGATCAAACATCTGATCAATAAACAGAAGAGGAAAGTGATCCTTGCGTGTGACAACATTCAACTTCCTGTAGTGGATGCACATCTTCCATTCAATTTGCACATGCTTTGGCACAAGCTCTCCCTCAACATTCTTTTCTATGGTTATTCCTCCTTTTTTTGACACACGTGTACTGGACTAACCCATCTACTTTTCGATATTGGGTATATTACTCTGGCGTACAATAACTTTAGCACTTCCTTTTGCACAACCTCAATCATGATCAGGTTAAGACATCGTTGATGTTCCCAATAAGGTTTCGTTTCGTCTTCCGGCAAGATTCGTGAGCGTCCAGTCGATTGCACATTTGTGCTTGCGCAATAACTCAGTCGATTGCGCTTCCTGGTTCGGCTCAAGATCCTTCTTTATGATCACGAGTAGCGCGTCATCTCTTCCTAGGAACACGTATTTCAAATGTTTGGGCAGTGGTTTAAGCTATATCCTCGGTGCCTATTCGACAGAAAGCAATAGCTTATCAATACGACATAGCGTAACTATTTCAGATTCGTGCCATGGCTCTGCCTTGTTCAATGCTTCTAAGGTAGCAACTAACTATTTCCCTCAGATCAGCAATTCTTCATTCTTGAAAATGGAGTTGTGTATAAATTGTGCAAGACCAATGCTCGTATACAGTGGTTGTGCATCCGTCACTAGATTGTCAATCGCTCCCAAGGCATGCATCGACGCTTCCTCTGCTGGGTGCTTCATGGCTTTTAATATGTTGAAGTGGAATACTTCGCCATCGACTTCCATAGAGAGCGTTCCACTGTATATGTCGATCTTAGATTGAGCGGTTCGCAAGAACAGTAGTACTGGCGCGACTTCTCGTGAATGTTCGTTCTCCATCTATATTACATAAAAATCAGCTGGAAAAATCAACTCCCCTATTTTCACAAGCACATCCTCGATCACTCCTCGAGGTTGCATACATGATCGGTCCGCTAAATGTATTGTCAATCATGCTGGTCTAATCGATCCAAGATGCAACAATAAAGAGTACGGTATGACATTTATACATGCATCAAGGTCAATCATACGGTTTGTTATTGTTATGTTTCTGATTGTGCATGGTATCGTAAACATACATGGGTCCAAACACTTGGGCAGCACCCTTCTTTGTGTTACTGCCGAGATGTTCTCACTTAATGAGACACACTCGCATACAATGGTCCGTCTTTTGTTCATGCACAATTCCTTAGGAGGAATAATCGTCGAAAAGAACACTGAGAGAGAGCTTGTGCCAAAGCGTGTGCAGACCGGTTGAATAATGTGCATCGACTACAGGAAGTTGAATGCCATCACACGCAAGGACCACTTCTCACTTCTATTCATAAATCAAATGCTTGATCAATTGGCAGGTAAGCCTCATTTCGGTTTCTTGATGGATTCTTAGAATATAATCAAATTCAGGTTGCAGCAGAAGACCAAGAGAAGACGACATTCACATGTCCATTTGGAATATTCACATTTCGACGCATGTCCTTCGACTTGTGCAACACACAATGCACGTTCCAAAGACTGGTAATGAGCATATTTTCTGACGTGATAGTAAGATGTATAGATGTATTTATGGATGATTCGCGGTACATGATGAATGGTTTGATATGTGTTAAAATAATTTAGGTAGAGTACTGGAGCGTTGCCACCTAAGAACCTAGTCTTAAACTACAAAAAAGTTCACATTATGGTTTCACATGGCTTAGTGTTATGACATATTGTCTTGGCCGAATGGATCAATGTAGACAATGCTAAAATATATTTAATTTTGAGTTTACCTAATTTGAAGAATGTTCGTGACATTAAGTCGTTTCTTGGACATGCTGGTTTCTACCCACGTTTTATTAAAGATTTTTTGAAAACAACTCTACCATTGTCCAATCTCTTGCAAAAGAACATTCCATTTGAGTTTACAGATGAATGCAAAAAGGCTTTCGACAAGTTGAAAGATGCTTAAACTAGCGTGATGATTATTCAGCCTTCGAATTCGGAGAAATTGTTTGAGTTAATGTGCGATGCAAGCAACTACGTAATAAGAGTTGTGCTCAGACAGCACACAAATAAGAAGCCACACGCAATATATTATGCTTCTCGAACATTGGATACTGAATAACGAAATTACACTACTACGAAAAAAGAATTACCAGCATCGTGTTTGCATTAGAAAACTTTTGTGCTTATTTGTTGGGCGCTAAAGTTATTGTGTTTACAGATCATGTTACGCTTTATTATTTAATGAAGAAAAAGGAGATGAAGTAGCGCATCATTCGTTGGCTGCTGCTCGTACAATAGTTTGATCTGGAGACACGAGACAAAAAAGGCATAGAGAACACGGTGGCTGATCACCTGAGCAGGATCATGAAAGACTAAGAGGAGGGACGAATCAACGAGAGTTTTCTAGACGAGCACCTCTTCGCGGTTCAAGGTATGGTACCATGGTACACTTCCATTGTAAACTACTTGGTCTCATGTATGTATCCAAAATCTTGCTCAAGCGCACCTCATCATCGTTTGAAACATGAATCCAAATTTTATGTATGAGACGATTTGTATTTGTAGAGGATATGATCAAACCATGAATTAGACCTTGTATAGCCGAGCATGAGATATATTCAATACTTGGCGGGCAAGAAAGCAATTACGGGGTCAAACATCAAACTTCGACAGCATGTAATCCACAAACAAACGGCCAAGCAGAGATATCGAATCGATCATTCTTGAGAAGATGATTAAACCAAACTGACGACATTGGAGCATGCGACTAGATGATGCGCTTTGGGCATACCGGACAACATTCAAAATCCCAATCGGAACGTCACCGTTTCAATCGGTATATGGAAATGCATGTCACTTCCCAGTTGAGCTTGAGCACAAAAAATTTTGGGCTTTACAGACCCATAACATGGACTTGAAGACAGCAGGCAAGGAGTGACAGTTTCAATTGAGCGAACTTGAGGAGTTGCGCTTGGACGCATATAATAGTCAGAAAAGATTACAAGGCTCAGACAAAGATGTATCATGACAAGCACATACTTTGTCAGACGATAAATGAAGGCGATCAAGTGTTACTTTTCACGTCGAGGCTTAAACTCATGCAGTGAAAATTGCAAAGCCGATGGACGAGTCCATATCTAGTCACAAAGGTATTCCTTCACGGCACTGTGAAATTAAAGTCGAGGTAACGGAACATCAATTTGAGGTTAATAGGCCACAAGTGAAATTATATCAAGGTCGACCCGATCAAAAGTCCTCAAACATGTACCCTATAGGAACCAGTTATCGATGACGTACAAGATATAGAGCCAGTGCGCAACGCACAAGATGTGCAGTCGGTTGCGCGGGCATTTGAGGATCACGTGGATGCACAAGCTGTGCAAACAGATCACAAGAAGGTGCAGTTGAGCATAAAGGTGACAGGGGTATGCACGATGACATTTTTGTAATTTTTGATACAGTGAGCGACACGTACGATAGTGATCCAACAAAAGAATCGTTCGACAGCCACGACGTAGAGCCTGTAGACTAGGAGAATTTGATAGATAAAGATGAACATTCGGTAGGAGACATCGAATCACGTGCACAAGAATCAAAGAAGACGAACCTCCTTTTGATGATGTGATCATACTCCGACCGCCAGTGCAACGTATTGACCCGAGAGCTTTTGTTCTTCCCGCCACCATTGGAACAACAAATGTGTTGACGTGTGTGGTCGACTCAGGGGCCTCGCGAAACGTCCTTCAAGAAGTAGTCTATAAATGTTCGAACTTGCCACCTTTACTAAAGTACGAAGGAAAATTTGGTTTAGAGATCAAGTACAAGCTTTTCCTGAAGGATTAATAAACGTCATGGTGTACATTGAAGGATACCCAGTACATCCAGTGTTTTTGGTGATTAAAACGGCTAAGGAGTTGAAGTTCAAGCCAAGCGTGACACTGGGACGATCTTTTCTCGCCACCACTAGAGCAAATTTAATTAACTTTGACGCATATACACTTACTTTATATTTTGCCTAACGCTAAACTAATGTTTGACCCCAGAGGATGATTATTACGCGGATGCCCGCATAATAGAGTGCATCAACACGAGAAACAACGAAAATGTCCAAGGGTGAAGGTTCGTTTAGGTGTCGGGTAGGCAAGGCAAAATGTAGTCAAAGAGGCAATGTCGAGCTGACGACGTTAAACAGAGGCACTTGTCGGGGGTAACCCATCATGTTCCAAATTTTAAAATTTTAATTTTTAAGTATTTAGTTAGTATTAATTTAGTTAAGACGTAAAAGTCTGAGATCAGTTAAGGAATGCATATTGCGCAACCTACGCAAAAATGACCACAAATTGCGTAATTTTCGAAAGTCAATAGAGGTCAAACACCAGGATGAGAGTGATCAAAAACATAGAGTTGCGTAGACCGTGAAGGAATAGCGGTAGCGAATAATGAAGAAGAAAAGCGCTGACCATGCTGACTATTTACTCTTCATCCACGCCAATCTGTTGGCTGGCTCAAGCCCTGCAGCGCACGCGCCTTCGTCTTTTCTTTCATGTAAATTTGAATTTCTTCGATCCTTCACCAAATCGGACAATTTTAGGCTCTATCTAAAGCGAAATTAATCAAGGAATCGAAAGGTAATATTCTTATACTTTGTTTCATTCAATTTTGTGATAAGGGACAGAACTTGGAAGATTAAACTGCATTTAATAGAAAATACAATTTCATTTAAATACGCCTGCGCGCGAACGTTTTCCCCAATTTTAGAAACCCTAAACACTGTTCTGATTTCGATTGTAACGTGAATTCCGGCCGATTGCTCCGATCGGTTCTTGCTTGCTGTTGTTTCTTGTGAACATCAGTTCGCCTCTTATCATTTTGTTGAATTTTTTTTGTCAAGAATAGGTTCGAAAATTGTTTTGTGAAATTTAGAGGATTCGTTTGGACTTGGAAGTTGTTGTCGGAGAAGGAAACAAGGGTTATTGTTGTGGTGTTGAGAAGGAACTTCATGCAAAGTTTCGAGAGGAATCTTGAATTTTGGGATTGTGATTCTTGGGAGGAGCCGGCGTTGACCAGTGCAGATTGCATGATTTTGTGATTTGAGAGGATGAGTCGAGCAGAGGATCAATCGGTGATAGAAGGTTTCGATGGAATATATTGCGCGTTGATAGAATGTGGCGCTCAGTCGAGTTTATTCCTTGATGAGGCCTTTCTACGAGAGATGGGAATTTTCTAAGAGGTCGAGGAAGTGTTAGACACGTTCGGATGGAAGAGCCTGGTGAGGCTTTCTTGCGAGACCGACGTCGAGGACACGCGCAAGTTATTAGCATCACTACTGGAAGTTAAGGGACAATACTTGAAGTATAGACATTGTGGAGTGTATTATCACGTGACGGTGTAGGAGGCATAGGACCTTCACGTGTGATCAAAAGGATAAACACTCCAACAATGAGGCGTAGGAGGCCTTGACAGGGAGCAAGAAAACGTTTCAAGCTGGCCGAAGCCGTGGTGCTGAGATAAGGGAGCCAAAATTCTCCTATCTTCAACGCCTGTCTCACACACTATTTTGGCGAGGGACAACGGATCATAAAATCTTGGAATTATGGATATGGAGGTCCTGAGAGGTTTCATCTATGAGAAGAAGATCGAATATTCTATGTCGTTAATACTCCATTGGTTGAGGATCAAACCCACGAGTAAACACGTGGTTGAAGGGATGATTACCTATTATCTTCGCGGTATGCATGACACGGAGCCTTTAGACGACCACACTATCATTAGCCCGGAGTTCCTGACAACAGAAAAGATGAGGTGTTATGGATTTAACGTTGCCGCGCAATGTGAGTTGGATGACGTACAGCCAGTGTAGAACGATGCACAGCTAGCCGCACAAGCTACCACAAGAGGAGAGATGCCGCGGTTAGGGTAATCGAGTACGCAGTCACGCGCACAAGCAGGAGCACAGGAAGTGTATGGATGGATGGATCCACAAACTCAAAATTGTTGGATGTTCAATGTTTCACGCGTGATGGAATACCAAGCACCAGACAACACTTTCATGAACCTCGAGCCACCACCAGTGTTGATGCCTGGCATGCCAATTCGTTCAGGATATCGTATGCGTGATGAAGCCTAGGATGATGATGAAAGTCGTGATGACGACATGGGCAATCTCAACAGCGAGTAGAGACTACTCTTATCATTCTTATCTTTACTTGTTGTAACCATTTTCAGCTTTCTTTGTTTGAACTCTTATCTTTGTTTGACTCCTACCAACTCGAATTTGTGTTCTTTGTTTCCTTGACTATTTTGCATGCACATTTAGTTAGAGTTGCATTTTTTTTTTTTTTGCATCAATGCTTAGACTAAGGTCGTGTGGACACGACTCGATTTAAGTGTGGAGAAGTAAATATATGCATATTTGTTAGTTTTTTTCTAATATGCGTGTTCAGGAGAACGTCTACTTTTTTCTACCTATGATTTTTCAGATTAGGGTTTTAACGAGTTCTGATTCATAATGAACACGTCGTACACGTATATGAAGAATGTTAAAAATTAATGACAATAAATATGCAACTATGGATACTTATAAGCTTAATTCAAAAATCAATTACATCTCCATTTCATTCTCATGTCGTAGTTGTAACCGTAATATTCATATTCATATCATGAGTCTTTACATGCCGTTGTTCTGATCATGTAAATCTCGAAGGGCTTTGGCGCAGCTTCATTCCCATCTGCTCACATTCGGCCATTGCCAATCTCCTCAAGCTTCAACAAGCCTCATTGAATCATACTCCAAAATGGGCTCTCCTCAATCAGCTCAGCTAGTATTTAACACATTCCGCAACCCGGATGGTTTCAGGTGGGTGTGCTCATGAAGTGCTTTGTGTGGAATGGCTTGTTACAAGCTGCCATCTTACAATACCATGATATGATTTCAAAGAACGTAAACGGTACAACCTTTCCTCTGTGTTGAGGGCTTGCGCTAGAATTGGTGATGTCATAGTCGGTCAGGTTGTTCATGGCAGAATTGTGAGGTTGGATTTCTCTCAGGATGATGTCATTGATACATCTTTGATGAGTATGTATGGGGAACTGGGCTGTTTGGATGCTGCCTCCAACATGTTCGACGAAATGCCTGAACCTGACGTCGTTGCTTGGGCTTCAATCATCTCCAGTTATGTTCAAAGTGGATTACCCAGGGACGCTTTGCGGATGTTTCACAGAATGCTAGACGCAGATGTGGGGGCGGATTCAGTGATGATGTTGATTGTGGCGGAAGCTTGCGGCGAAGTGGGTTCTCTGATGCTTGCCAGGTCTGCTCATGGCCATGTCCTTAAAATGGGAATGGAGAAATCATACAATTTGGATAACTCACTCTTAGTAATGTATGTTAATGCTGCTATTTGAAGAGCGCTGGAATTTTGTTTAGGAACATTAATGGACCTCTGAGTGTTCTATGATATTTTGCTATAATCTGACTGGCTGCTTTGAAGAGGCATTAGATTTATTTCCAGAAATGTTGAGAGCTCAAACACAGCCTAATTCAGAAACCATGACAAGTGTTTTGTGCTCTTGCATTGGCCTAGGCTGCTTTAGAGAAGGCAAGTCTGTTCACTGTTATATTCTCAAAATGGCATCTGAAGTTACTTATTTAGGTCCAGAGGCTGTGTAAATGTTTTCAATACTATTCTAGAAAAGGCAGTAATACTATGGAACATGCTCATTTCAGCTCATGTCAAGAAAGGATTGCTCCTTGCTCAAATGCACAACCAAGGCCTATATTCGGATGCCTGCACTTTATCAAGTTTTTATCAGCTTGTGCGGACATGAGCTGTTCTGAACTCGGCTGCCAGATTCACTGTCATACCATCAAGAAAGGATCCAATGATGAGTATGTGGTGAATGCCCTCATCATGTACTCAAAACGCGGCTCCATAGACTCAGCGTATCAGATTTTCGACAAGTTTCAGCAAAAAGGTGTAGTGACACGGAACTCGATGATATCAGGCTTTTCTCAGGTCGGTAATTCAACTGAAGTGCTAAACCTGTTTGATCAAATGTACGACAACTTACTGGAGATGAATTCTATTACTTTCTTGATGGTGATCCAAGCTTGCGCAAACATGGGGTATATTGAGAAAGGGAAATGGGTTCACCACAAGCTGATTACATATGGAATAAGTAGAGACACCTTCATGGACACTGCAGTGACTAACATGTATGACAAGTGCGGAGACTTGAGGTTGTCACGTAGTGTTTTTATCAGCATTGAAGACAAGTGTCGTGTCATGGACTGCCATGGTATCATGCTACGGGATGCATGGCCAGATAAGTGAAGCCATCTCAATTTTCAATGAGATGATCCAGTCTGGAGTGAAGCCGAACCAAGTTACCTTCATGAACATTCTCTTTACCTGCAATCATGCTGGTTGTGTAGAACAAGGAAATCAGTATTTTCATATGATGCAAAAATTCGGTGTCGAGCCTAGCTCGGAGCATTTGGCGTGCATTGTTGACCTTCTGAGTCGGGATGGGGACCTCAACCGAGCTTATGAAATAATAAAATCTGCCTCATTTCCGGTGGAGGCCAGCATTTGGGGTGCCTTGCTGAATGGATGCCGAATCCATGGAAGGATGGACCTGATCACCAGCATGAAAAATATTTTTTTCAGATGTAGAAACAGGTGATTCAGGGTATTACACTTTACTATCTAATGTTTATGCAGAAGGCGGAAATTGGGTTGACTTTGGTAAGGTGATATCAAGAATGAAAAACACAGGGCTAACTAAAGTCCCAGCCTACAGCTCTATTGAAGCATAATATGATCCACAGAAGCTACAGTTTCGGATGGAGGCCTTCCCCGAAATCTGCGATTTTTAATCAATAGTATAGCTTAAGACGGTTGAAACTAAAGCTAGAAACAACAGCATGCAATTGTGTTATAGATGGTGTTGTAGCAGCTCATGTTGAGCAGGCAATTTACTTTCAAATATGTAATATTTTCTTTGATTGCCCTAAAAAAGAAACACCGAGTACCTTGGCCGTTAGTCTGATCAGTAATTTTGCAGCGCGTATCCATATAAATGATCATCCTCGTGAGCACATTCTGATTGTTCAGCAAGAACTCCGAATGAATTTGACAAACCCTTGATTTATCCCAGTGCAAAAGTAGAACAGGCACTTTGAGGAATGAGATTGTGTCAAGAAGTTCCCTGAGGCATGTCTGGTACATTGGCTACGCGGAACCGAAGTATCAGATTAAAGGAGGCAGAGCTACACACATGATGCAGCTTCACGCTGAAGGAATATAGTTGCTAGATTTGACATCAACGAAACTATGCCCAGGGAACTTCTCAAACCCTTCTTGCTTCATGGAATTCCTTAATTGGTTAGCCAGGTTCCACCTTCCATTAGCAGCATAGAAATTAGAAATGAGCACATAATAGCAAGCGTCATCGGGATGAAGATCCAGCATTCTCTTAATGGCCTTATCTCCAAGCTCAAACTTTGAGTACGTGCTGCACCCATGGAGAAAAGCCGAGAAAACAGATATTTCAGGCTTGAGTGGCATATGGTTGATGAAATATAAGGCTTCTTCCAGACGGCTAGCCCGAGCCAAGAGATCAACCATGCAAGCATAATGCTTTATTTTAGGTTCAAAGTTGAAGTCTCGACACATTGAGTTGAAATACCTCCAACCCTCTCCAATCAACCCCGAGTGGCTGCAAGCTGATAAAAGAGCAGTGAAGATTGCTTCATTTGGTTTGAAGTGTTCATTTAACATGTTGTCATATAAAGCCATGGAGTTGTTTCCATCACCTTGTACTCCGTAGCCTCCAATCATTGCACTCCACGTTATTGTATTCTTTTCTTCCATTGAATCAAATATCAATCTAGCTGATCTTGCATCCCCAGATTTTGCATACAAGTTCAGGAGAGCAGTTCCTACATAGACGTTCGATGATACAAGGCCTTCTTTCAATGAGAAAGCATGGAGAGAGGAGCCAAGTCGTAAAAGACCAGCTGAGGCACAAGCTGACATTCCGCTGACCAGTGTGACTGCATCTGGAAATAATGAAGTTAATCTCATCTTGCCTAATAGTTCCAAAGCATCATACGCAGACCCGTTTTGAGCATAGCCAGAAATGATAGAATTCCATGCAATGAGATCTCTGTCAGGAAACTCCTCAAATATGAAGCGCGCATCTTTAAGTAAGTGGCACTTAGAATACATATCCACTAGCGCATTTCTCACAGCTGGATCTTCAAATCTGTCCCACCCAAACTTAACTGCAATGCCATGAACCAACCTTCCCAAACATAATTGGCCGGACTGTCCACATGCTGATAGAACCGATGCAACTGTTACAGAACTGGGAGTAAGGCCTTTCCATTTGTCGCCAGTGAAAAGTCTTAGAGCCTCAATAGCATGGTCTCTCTGTGTATATCCAACAATCAGAGCTGTCCATAAATACATATCAACAATACCAAGCTTGTCAAACAGTAGCCTAGCATCTCTGATATCACCAGTTTTAACATAGAAGTCAACCATAGATGTCCCAAGGTACGAATTCACATTAAAAAGACACTTAATCACATACCCATGAAGCCACTTCCCCTGGTGCAAAGCCTTCAACTTGGTGCAGGCACTCACCAAGCTCCCTAGGGTCACTTGATTCCCTTCCACCAACCCTTCCCTCATTCTGTTGAATAAAATCAATGCTTCTTCAGGACAATCATTCTGCACATACCCAGTGATCATGGAACTCCAACAAACCACATTCCTCTCAGAAATACCATCAAACACTTGTCGCGAGTCGTCAATCTCCCCGCTCTTCCCGTACAAATCAACCAACCCTGTAAGCACAAAACTATCTGAATCCGCGACCTTAACAATGAGGCCATGCAGCTTCCTGCCTTCATCAAACTGGCACAACTCCCTGCATGCCTTTAGCACAATTGAAAACACCACATTGTCAAATTCCCTCATGCAAGTCCTGAGATGGCCGAAGAACCTCAGTATCTCCTCATACATATCATACATAAAATACCACCTAATCATGACCTTAAAAGCAAAAAAGTCAGGGTGAGTAATTGAATCAAACACCTTGCAAGCATCAGTCATCCGCCCAAGTGAACCATACACACTGACAAGCTTAGTCTGGCATAGAACGTCATAATTAGCCCCATCTACAATCAACAAAGCATGCAACTTTCTGAGACTGTTGACATTGTTGCACAAACCCAGCAACTTAACATGCGAAGAAATGGAGTAGAGTGCAGCTAGAGAGGAGTCTCCATGTCCATGGTAGCAACAAGTGATCCAGCGGGAAGGCAGTAGGTTCAATCGAAGGCGGGGATTAAGTGCGAGACGCAGCATGGTGTAGCAACAGTCTGAATTACATCATCATTTTTTGGTTTTCTGGGACACGGCGTGCCATTCTGCTCCTCCTCTCTCTTTTGGCGTAAGAGTTAGTGAGAGTCCAGGGAATTTGCCTGTATAGGTCTGTTCTTTTCACATGAATTAAAACTGAATTGAACAGAAATTTTAAAATTAATTAATTAATTATATTTACATATTATTTTTAATTTTAAAAAATAGTTTTGACAATAGTGAATGCGTC
>JAWWMW010067332.1:0-15038 GCA_035048345.1 Echeveria elegans | reverse complement strand
TTTGTTAAAAGAGCTTCTTTTGCTGCAGTTTCTTCATTCCTAGGGAGACTCCTCACTTTAGCCAGATCAGTTTTAATTTGTTTCATCCGGAATCGAATGTCTCCGAAGTTTCTTATGTTCCATTCAGAAAGGGTAGAACTCATTCTATTAAGTTGGTTATCCAAGGGAGAATCATGCGCTGATAACTTATTTCATGTGTCCGAGACAAACACCATGAAATCTCTTGCCTCAGCCACATGGGTTCAAACTCGAATTGGCGTTTGAATCTTCTGTCTTCATTAAAATGAAGGTCTGTCAGTATAGGAACATGATCTGAGCCTATGGTTGTAAGATGGAACACCTGGGCATGAGGAAATGCAAGTCTCCAATCTGATGATGCTACTGATCTGTCTAGCCATGCTTTGATTTCATCCTTGCCCTTCCTTTTGTTGGAGTAAGTATAATGACAGCCAAAATACCCAAATCAGATAGGTTAAAAAAGTTAAGAACATCCCTGAAATTCTGAATCAAGTTGTAACCTCGCCTGTTTAAAGAAATTTCTGAAAGCTTTGATATATCACAAAGTCCCCGCTGATTAACCATGGGAGGTTTATCTGATTTTTCAGAGTTTTTAATAGGTTCCAAGATGAATTCCTTTTGTGGGTTTCCGGATGACCATAGAATAAAGTGAAACGAAATGATGTAGAGCTGCAAACAAGACACTTTCAAGGGCAGCCAGGGTTGCCATATAATCTCAAACTTCCTCTTAGCATTGCAAACCAGAACAAAAGATTTCATGAAGGATTTAGTGGACACAGAGCCAGAAGGGTCTTTAGTCCACACCAAACTATCCGAGATATCATCAGGGAAACTGCTACTCAGCGAGGGGAAGACCCGGGGATGCACATTATGCATGAAAATCCGACGCAACTCAGGATTCATAAGCACCTCCCTAATGGTCTTATTCCTTAAAATCCTATGACAAGGCATAGCTATATTATGGCAAAAAACCTCAACAGTAGAAAGACCATTGCCAAGACACCATTGACAATCGAGAGCAATGCTAGTAATGAAAGGAGAGATATCTTTCCACAGGAGGGAACCCTTTCCCCCGATCGAAAATCTACTTCTAGCATGTTTAGCCCAAAGGGAATCATTGCACAAATAGTTCCAAGCCATCTTACCTCTAAGGGCTGTCATAACATGCGTCAAGGGACGAATGCCCAGACCACCCGCCTTAGAATCCGAACAAATGGTAGTCCAGTTCACCCAATGGTGTTTAGTGTTACCCCCGCTTCCCCATAAGAAGCTTCTCAAGAGCTTATCAATGGCTGCCAACGTATTTCTTGGAGTGCCAACATGCGTCAAGGAAGGACCGTCATAACGTGTATGCTTATTGAGGTTAACACTGATTGGATCAAGGCAATACGACCGGACATGGATAGCAGATTACGCATCCATCCGCAAATTCTATTGGATATATTGTCAAGGAGGTATTCAAAATACTGACATTTCACTCTACCTTTCAGCAGGGGAGCTTCGAGATATTGGGTGGGCAGATGAGACTCATTGAAGTGAGTTTTGTCCAAGACCAGCTGCTTCCTTTCATCCGAACTCTTGTTGGAGAAGAAAATTTGGCTTTTATTTGTGTTTAGGATTTCACCAGAAACTGTGCAGAATTCGTCGATAATCCGCAACAACTGGTCAGTGGAGTCCGGACAGTCTTTAGTAAAAACGATAACATCATCCGCAAATAGAAGGTGATGAATCCTCTCAGCCCCCTTCCTTGTAGCATAAGCTTTAACAGCGCCACTCTCCACTGCATGATTTAGTCTTCGAGAAAACCAATCCATGGCCAACACGAAGAGACTGGGAGATAGGGGATCTCCCTGCCGCACACCACACATAGACTTGAAGAATCCGTAATTGATGTTGTTTATGGCAATGGAGTACCATATGTTCGACAGATTTCTATATATTAGATCACACCACCCTTCGCAAAAGCCGAACGCTCTCATGATCCTGATTAGAAATCCCCAGGAAATTCTATCATACGCCTTGGACATGTCGAGCTTTATGAGCACATTACCATCTTTACCAGCCTTGTTAATATCATGGGTGATATCATGCGCCAACGCAAGGTTTTCGTGAATTCCTCTCCCTTTCACAAATCCGGCTTGCTCCGGGCTAATAATGGTAGGCAGCAGCATACCCAATCTGGTATTAAGAATCTTGGAGATAATCTTATGGCAAACATTGCACAAGCTAATCGGCCGCAGTTGATCAATGTTAACGGGATTCAGAACTTTAGGGATGAGGGTAATTGTTGTAGCAGACCAAGATTTGGGAAGCTGGAACCCTTTAAAGAAGTGATGAATCGCATTAGTCAGATCCTCTTTTACGATATCCCATGCAAATTTATAAAAATGGACACTGAATCCATCGGGACCAGGAGCCCCATCTTCGTTCATACTCGTCAAGGCGTCTTTGATCTCACTTTCACTAGGTAACTGGATCAGGTTGGCGTTCATTTCATCCGTAATCAATCTCGGAATGTACTCCATATATTTCATATCAGGGGGTTTGCAATGCTTATTGAACAGGTTCTCGTAAAACTCTACCGCTGCTCTGCCGACCTCGTCCCTATCGGAGGAAATGCTGCCATCATTTTTAGTAATCTTGAAGGTGTTCTTGGTTCTCCTAGCTTTGATAGCTGCATGGAAGAAAGCGGTGTTGCGGTCACCGTCCTTCAACCAGTTGATACGAGCTTTATCCTTGAGCATACCATCTTTCACCATTAATATGTTTGCCAACACATTCTTGGCCTTAACCAATTCACCATAAGTGCTCTCATTCCACCCGTTATCCAGCTCACACTGATGTCTTTCTATTTGAGTTAGGATGTCTTGCTCCTTTAGGTTTTGGTCTCCGAAAATCTCCCAATTCCATCTTTTCATAGCAGTACGAAGCTTTCCAAGTTTCATAGCAAAGTTCAGTAGAGGTTGTTTATGACGAGTTCCTTCCCATTGACTCTGGATAAATCTCTTAAACCCCTCGTGAGTTTGCCAAGCTTTAATATAATGAAAACGAGTGGATCCCTTGGCTTTTTCGATGGGACCACACAAGAGGGGTGCGTGATCCGATGAAACAGTCGAAAGGTGGGTGATGTGCGGATTACCATAAGTCGCCATGTATTCACCATTGATCAAAAATTTGTCCAATCTCTCCATAATGTTATCATCACCTTTCCTATTATTAGTCCATGTGTGTTTGCTTCCAACAAAACCCGCATCGCTCAACCCCGCACGCATGAGGAAATTATTGAAGTCCATTATGCTCGCGGTATCCGCTGGCCATTTCCCCGTCTTCTCGTTCGGATGGGAAATAGTATTGAAATCGCCACCCACAATCCAAGGTCCTGCTACCTCTTCAAAATTGGTCACCAGATTATCCCGTAGCCTTCGCCGAGAGCTTATATCACACTTAGCGTATACGAATGTGCCAGGTATGATACATGCAGCTAATATCTCTCAGCTTAAACGAAACCGATTGATCATCCCAGGAAATGTCGTCAAGCAGGATATTCTTGTTCCACAGGACCCAAATCTTGCTATTAGTATGGTCCCCATGAATAGCTTCCTCATATCCCATAGATCTCTTGAATTTATCCAGATGAGAGAAATGAACCATTGGCTCTAATAAAACGATTAGCTCAGGTTTATATTTACAAATCATGAGTTTAAGATAAGAAGAGGTACCTTTACTCCGGATACCACGGATATTCCAACAAAGGATGTTAAACTTCATTGGGTTGGATGGGGGCAGAGTCCTGGCGATCCTCCTTGCTGCAGGTGGTAAAGTTTCTGGGGGCGGTATCTTGATCATCCTTGAGTCTATCCACCCTTTGTATCATTTTAACCATGTCCTCTCTGACTTTTTTAATCTCTTCATCCGAATATTTACTGTTAATGTCTCCTGTCTCCGCGCTGGCCAACATTTCGAAACCCGTTTTAATTAGTTTCGAGTCTAGGATATAGGTCTGATTTTCCTCTTCTCTCACTGGGCTCGTGTGCAGCTCCATATCTCTGGTTTCCTCATTCCCTCTACGGTTTATTGTACCAGTCTCAATGTCTTCTTCATTTTTGCCTTTTTTGTTCCCACTGGTAATTTCCTCAGATTTATTCTGGCTAATATCCTCACTCTTCGAGGTATGGATAGGTGATACATCAATCTTGTCTGTGTTCGCATATAGCAGATCAGGGCCGTATCCCATATTCAGAGCGTCCCTCTTTGCCGCTTTCTTCGATTCTACTATTCTCCATTCGGCATCTATCTTCCCCTTCCCTTTATTTCTGGTCTGATAGTTGTTAGTGCCAGTATTCTGCTTCATGTTTCTATCTGGTCCTTTGTCCTTCGTATCCTGCTGATGCTTATGGTCAGAAAAAGGTCCGTATTCAGCATTACTAGATGGTTTTTTCTTCCTGCAGTTCAATAAATCATGGCCGTGTATCTTGCAGTGAGAGCAGTATGATATATTTCCTTCTAGAACTATATTCTGCCAAAATCCTTTGTTATCAGGTAGGCCAACCCAGACCCTTCCCGGAATCGGGACCGTAACATCACACTCAATGCACGCGCGGGCGTATCTCATCGAAGCACAGGCCTTCGTGCGTTCATCTGTATCCAGGAAATATGCAAATGAGTTAACAATTGCCCCAATATAAGCTCGGTGAAAGAGAGGAGGGGGTAGACCCGGTAAACGTATCCATTTTGTTGTTGTTGTCGACTCTACTCTCGGATTGTAATCTGCAGTATATCGGAATAGCCGGAACATCGCATGTTGAATTTTCCGCAAGGGACAGGTTAGAGCTGCCACCATATCGGTTTCGGAATCCAGAATTACTAGCAGATGTCTGCCATCCCATATCTCACTGATCGTAGCTCTGCCCTTGATGTCCCAGTTGGATTGGAAGTGCTGTCGGATTGTATCAATCGTCGGTCGACCCATAGTGAATTTGGCGATTAGGGAAAACTGATAGCAGCGAGCCCCTGCTTCGAACTCAGATGATGTAAAGCTTATCGCCGGTTCTCCTTCCATCGTTCCGTATTGCCGATTCGGTAGGGGGATGTCGTTGAATCTCGGTTTCAATTTGGGCGTCGCCAGAGCCGCCGCAAAAGAAACTTTGTCTGCGTAATTAACCTTTGCTGCATAACTAATTGCTGGATTAATCAAATCGGGTGGTTTAGGGTTGAGATTAGTTGGTGTAGAAGAGGACAAAACAGCCCTAATCTCAAGGTGTGTGCAGTACAAACAGTAAAATCAAAGGTGTGTGCAGTTTGCAACTCTACTGAACACAAGACGAATGAGTACCATCCCTGTTTGAAAACACCGAGGATGTGAACGCTATAGGAGAATGGACAAACAACCGAATACCAGCTCGTCGAGGGTAGACACGTTTCGCTATGCCCGAATACCAAAAGCAACCCACGGATTACCGAGGGCAGCATCCGCAACCCTACAACCCACCTCACAAGCGAGTGGAGGTACAACAATGAGAACCACCAAGGAATCTCTGGAATACTCGGCACAAGAACAAACGCAGGAAACAGAGGAGCAAACGGATGCGCAACCACCTGCGCAAACTGAAAACTCAGCAGATGTGTCGCAACTGGAACAAATTATTTCTATCCCGGAGGACTCCGATCTAACCAACCTTTGCCTTTTCCTATGCATGTATCGAAACCTAAGAAAGCAAACATGGACACGGAATAATGGGAGCTATTCGATAAGGTTGAAATTGACATTTAACTAATCGAAGCCATTAGACAAGTGCCGAAGTATGTTAAATTCCTGAAGGACTTATGCATGAATAAGAGACGAACGAAGGAAGTTGAATGCATTGCGCTTAATGAGAACATCTCGGCAGTACTCCTGAAAAGAGTGCTGCCGAAGTGTTCCGACCCAGGTATGTTCACTATCCCATGCACTATTGGAAATATTACCGCAGCAAATTGCATGCTCGACCTTGGTGCATCGTAAATGTTCTCTCATATTATTCATACTTGTCATTGCATCTTTGACCACTAAGACCTGCCAGACTGACCATACAACTAGTGGATCGGTCATGCAAACAACCAAAGGGAATGATTGAGGATGTACTGGTACGAGTGAGAGAATTGGTGTTTCCCGTGGACTTCTATGTAGTGGAGATGGAGAACGAACACCTGAAAGGGATTACATCCATCCTTTTAGGAAGACCATTCTTACATATCGCGCGAGCAAAGATTGACGTATAGTGGAACGCTATCAATGGAGGTCGATGGCGAAGTAATGCACTTTGATATATTCAAGGCAATGAATGACCCGTTAGACGAAGCCACAGTACACGCAGTGGATTCACTAGACGATCTGGTCAACACTGCACGATCATTGTGCGCAACCAACGTCCTTACGCAAGAATTGTGCGATGCAAATTTCTACGAGAAAAAGTCGTTAATCTTGAGAAACAAACTAATAGCCACACTGGATTCACTATGCACGACAGAACCAAGGTACGATGATGAAATTATTACACTATGTCATGCTGACAAGTTTTTACCTTCTATTGAGTAGGCACCCCGAATTGAGCTCAAATCCTTTCCCGTTTCACTTGAAGTATGTGTTTTTGGGAGAAAATGATACCCTACCCGTGATCATCAAGAAGGAGCTCGACGGAACCCAGGGAGCGCAACTGATGGTATACTGCGCAAGAACAAGCGCGCGATCGGATGGACCATAGCGGACCTGACTGGAATAAGCCCGGATGTCTGTATGCACCGTATATTGTTGGAGGATGGAGCTAAACCATCCAGAGAGGCGCAAAGAAGGCTGAACCTGATCATGATGGAGGTTGTAGAGAAGAAAGTACTCAAATTACTCGACGTTGGAGTAATCCACCCGATATTAGACAGCAAATGGGTAAGTCCGGTTCACGTAGTGCCGAAAAAAGGAGGCATAATTGTTGAGACAAATGCTCAAAGTGAACTAGTACCCAAGCGAGTGCAAACTGGTTAGCGGATGTGTATAGACTACTGCAAGCTGAACGCCGTCACGCGCAAGGACCACTTTCCTCTCCCGTTCATCAATCAAATGCTTGATCGATTTGTAGGTAAGCCTCACTTTTGTTTTCTCGATGGATTCTCTGGGTATAATCAGATTTCAATTGCAACTGAGGACCAGGAAAAGACAACGTTCACGTGTCTGTTTGGTACATTTGCATTCCGACGCATGTCCTTCGGACTATGTAACGCACCCGGCACATTTAAGCGACTAGTAATGAGTATCTTTTCAGACATGATTGGTCGTTGTATTGAGGTATTTATGGATGACTTTACGGTACATGTTTAATCGTTTGATGCATATTTAGATAACCTGAGTAAAGTTTTAGAGTGTTGCATATCCAAGAATTTAGTGTTGAATTATGAAAAATGTCATTTCATGGTTTCACATGGCTTAGTACTAGGGCACATTGTTTTAGGCAGACAGAATTATGGTAGATAAAGCAAATATAGACTTAATAGCTAAATTTTTGTATCCAAAGAATGTGCGCGATGTCAAATCATTTCTTTGACATGCAGGATTTTATAGACATTTTATTAAGGATTTCTCAAAAATAGCTTTACCGTTATCAAGCTTATTACAAAAGGATGTTCCATTTGAGTTTACAGAAGAGTGCAGGAAGGCATTCGACACACTCAAGGAGGCCTTGACATCAGCACCAATAATCCAACCTCCAATGTGAGAGAAGCCGTTTGAACTGATGTGCGACGCGAGCGACTACGCTGTTGGTGTAGTTCTTGGACAGCGCGCAGACAAAAAACCGCACGCAATACATTGTGCAAGCACATTGGATGTTGTGCAACGAAACTACACTACTATTAAAAAAGAATTACTTGTTGTAGTGTTTGCCTTAAAAAAATTTCATGTGTGAGCATACTTGCTTGGCGCTAAAGTCATTTTGTTTACTGACCATGAAACACTATGATACTTGATGAAGAAAAGGAGACGAAACCGCACACATGCGCTTGCTACTGCTACTTCAAGAGTGTGACATCGAGATACGAGATAAGAAAGGAATTGAGAATACGGTGGCCGACCATTTGAGCGGAATCGTGAAGCAGGAAAAGGGCGGCCGAATCAACGAGAGCTTTCTCGACGAACACCTCTTTGCGATCCAAGGTAAGGCACCATGGTACGCTCACATTGTGATTTACCTGGTCTCAGGTACGCAACGACATCGTTTAAAACATGTTTCTCGATATTATATATAGAATGACCCATATTTATGGAGGATAGCATATCAGGTACTTGGACGATGTATTCCTGAACATGAAATAGATTCAATACTACGTTTTTGTTATGAGCATGCATGTGGAGGACATTTTGGTCCGAAACGGACAAGTAGAAAGATATTAGATTGTGGTTTCTTTTGGCCACACTTATTTTATGATGCACTTGATCATTGTCGCAGGTGTGATAGATGCCAACGTACAAGCAATATATCAGCTAGGAATGAAATTTTGCAATGTCCTATAATTGTAGACGAAATATTTGACTTATGGGGTATAGATTTTATGGGACCATTCCCTAGCTCGTTTGGATTTGAGTATATACTCGCCGCTGTTGACTATGTTTTGAAATGCGTCGAAGCAAAAGCTACTTGGCAAGATGACGCTAAAACTGTAGTTGTTTTCTTGCGTACTAATATCTATTGTAGGTATGACGTACCCAAGGCACTCACCAGTGATCAAGGATCCCATTTATGTAACAGGATAATTGCGCAAGCACTCAAACATTACGACGTTAAGCATCGAACGTCAACGACATATCACCCGCAGACCAATGGCCAAGCCGAGATATCTAATTGCGAGATAAAAGGTATTCTGGAAAAGATGGTGAAACCAGACCGGTGCGACTGGAGCGCAAGAGTAGATGACGCGCTATGGGCATATCAGACAGCATATAAGACACCCATAGGGGCGCCGCCATTAGGCTGGTTTATGAAAAGGCATGCCACCTACCAGTTGAACTTGAGCACAAGGCATACTGGGCTTTGCGCGAGTGCAACATGGATTTGGAGATGGCGGGACGAGAGAGGCGATTCCAGATGTGCGAGCTAGAGGAGTTGCGCCTAGACGCATATGAAGGCCAGCAATATTACAAAGACTGGACAAAGATGTACCACGACAAGTACATTCTTCGTCGCACTATTACGGAAGGCGACCAGGTGTTATTTTATTTGTCACGGTTAAAGTTGATGTCGGGCAAGCTGAGGAGCAGAGGTATTTTCGTATCGTTCAGTCGAAATCGAAGTCGAGGCCATGGGGCACAAGTTCAAAGTCAATGGGAAAAGGGTCAAACTTTATGGAGGACCAATCGAACAGACTGCAGCAGTTCCCCTTGAAGAGCCGATTTTAGAAATTTCAGATCAAGGGCAGGCCCAAGTACAAGCAGTCGCACAACCACGCAGGAAGACTCTGTGCGAGAAGATGCGTATGAGGAATCTGCACGTTCAGATGCGTGACCACAGGAGCCTGCGCAACCTGGAGACCGGGACCTTTGAGACGATATTTTCTCGCTCAGCGACACATTCGATTATGACCTGACAAAAGGAACGTTTAACAGTGACCCAGCAACATTAGCCAAAGTATGAATTAGAAGCAAGGGGTGGTGACGTAGGATCAAACGAGGTAAAGGACTTAGCAGACAATGCAACTTCTCGCATGCAACCATCGTCTGACAAAGAAGAACCACAATCTGAGGATGTGATTATTCTCATGCCTCCAACTAAGCGTCAAGATCACGGATCCTTCATCCTACCAGTGACCATAGGAACGACCCAAGTGTTAACTTGTTTAATTGACACAAGCGCATGACGGAATGTGTTACCAGAATCAATCTACATGCTAGCCGACCTGCCACATCTACAATCATACACGGGAGAACTTTGGTATGGAGACCAAATTCGAACAAAATCGGAAGGACTCGTCAAGACTATGGTCCAAGTAGATGGTTATCTGATACCCATGGAGTTTCTAGTAGTCAAAACGCCAGCCGTAATGAAGTGCAAACCGAGAGTGAAACTGGAGCAACCTTTCCTTGCTCCCACTAGAACAAAAAATAACTTTGACACTCATAGACTTACTTTAAAGTTACCTAACACATCACCTATATTTGATTATAGAGGAAGACTAATACACAGATGCTCACATAACAGTGCATATCACCAGGAGAAGAGGAAACGCTCAAGGATAAGCGTTCGACTAAGTGTGGGGGGCACCAACGGAAATCATAAGTTGTCAGAGGTAAGGTCGAGCCAACGATCATAAACAAAGGCACTTGTCGGAAGGTAACCCGTCATGTTTTCATGTTTTGAATTTTTTCCCCTTATACTTTTTTTTTTAAGGCTGGGCGGCACCAGCGGAAATTTATTATAAAAGGGATTCAAATAGCCTGGATCGTGGCGATTACAAATAATGATGGGAGGCGCTCTCAAGTGCCAGCTAGGGATTATCTATTCCCAGAGCTTAAAAACACTGAACGGGATCCTAACAGACAAACCACACACATGCGTATAAAAATGGACCGCGACAACATAGAGCACCAAACCGCTAGACATTGCCATAAACCTAAATATTTGTATCATCGATGAAATGAGGAGACCTGGTGAGTCTTTGATTGGGGTTTACCCCTTATACTAGATACGAATGTTAGTTAGAACAAGCATTGCGAAATACGAGTTGTAGGAACTTCGAAAAAGGCAATGGAGCTTGTCAATGGAAGTCAACTCGGAAGTGGAACAACAGCGTATCACGCGGACACATGAGGAATTTTCGGGGCACGCGGAGTCGTCAGGAATTATTGGAAATCAGGTAAGGTTCCCATACATAAATCCTAAGGAGTCCGCGTACTAACGGTCAACATGAGCGTTGACCACGTGACCCTATTTAAACCCTCCCTCTTTCCCTCTCCTCCCCAAAACCGAAATTCAAACCCCATAAACCCTAAAAAATCGATTTTGCTCAATTCTTAACCAATTTGGGCATGTAAGTAGTCGATTCCAAGCGCAAGAAGATGAGGAATCCAATGGTACAACTTTCAAGCTTCGTTTCATTCATTTTGGTGGAGTAAGTTGTGAATTTTAATCAGGATTTACTTTTTCAGGTTGAATTTGGAGTTGTTATTGCAAAAAGAGGCTAGGAATTGGTTGAGAAGAGAGTGAGGATCAATTGTGCAAAAAATTTGCACTCATGAACATTGAGCTACCACCAGAATAGATGACAGGTATGCCGATTCCTACAGGGTACAAAATGCACGAGGAAAGGTCAGATGATGAAAGTCATGAAGATGACATGGATGATTTAGAGGACGAGGCTGAGTCGAGTAGATCACCTACTTTCTAAATGTTATTATGCACTTTCCTAGTTGAAACTCTATCGTACTACTAATATGTTTGTACTAATGCACTTATGATTTCCTACGACTTTTATGCATGCATGAAAGTCACAAATGTGGCTTCTCTTTAAGCGCTTAAACTTATGCCGTGAGGACACACGCCTATGTTTATATGTAGGGGAGTCACAAGCAAGCAACTGCGCAATCAAGCGCGCGAACAGGTAAGTTAGATTTTTTTCAATTTTTTAGTGTCCGAGTCATTAACTGAAAAAGAGGATAAAGATAACTGAATTGATTTAAACTTTATGTCTTAAATTATGTACACGGTCTAATGTTGTATTCAAGCTAGCTATGATCCGTTAAGCGTAAAATTTTCAATTTTCTTGTTACTCTTCCTCGAGATACCTTGTGGATGTGGAGTTGACAGAAAAATTCTAGAGAGGACAAGTCGAGTTTCATGGTTAAATGGCAATCGTGGAGGTTGACGCTTCGCAATCGGTAGGAACGAAAGAGTGGCTCAGTCATGCAAAAGTCAAAGACAAAATCCCAATGCATGGCGAGACAGGAAAACAGACTGTCTTCTTTCAATTCAAGTAATCGGGAAAGGGTGAGTGGTTACAAACGCCCAGCTTGACTCGCACAGAAAGAAGAGAGGGAGAGCGGGACTTTGTTCCATAGCTGATATTCGAAGACTGTGATTGGAACCGTTCAGGGACAAATAGAGAGAAATGGACGAGAAGCATACAAAAGACTCATCGATTTGAAGTAACGTTCAAAAGACGATGCAAAGTAAAGATGAAAACTTCATAAAGAAGTGTCCAAGTGCCATGAAAGAACTAGATTCTCTAATATCCCGTACGAACGCGAATTCATCACGTGTTAGAAAAAGCGATGAAGCTAAACATGAGATGATAGCTCGAAACAGAAGACAATGATCAGGAGCCTATAAAGAACAATCTCCCATATATCCGAATTAATTTGAATTTCGATGGAAAGGTACGACTAGAAATTTATTCTTGACTGATTAAGGTATGCGCAAGTATGATGAATGACTGATGCAATGTTCAGGGTGTAGAGTTCGGTCAATAAAGGCTGGTTGTCGTAGGTTTAGAAAGAAAATGTCAATATTCATTCTTATTGCCTAGTCCTTGTTCGGGACGAACAAGATTAAGTATGGGGGGATTTGATAGAGTGTATTTTAACGATCGTATAGGTCCCTAATACTAGTCTTGTTTGTATATTATTATGTATAAGATTATGCTTTTGGTGTAGTTTTGTATTTCAGAGAATAAAATAAAGAAAAGATGAACACGAGTTAAAAAGACGAATTTAATGGCATTTTTCCTCGAAGGAAAGTTTGGCGGAATCGGGATTGCAAGAAATGCAAATGTGCGATATGCGTGCGCAAGCAGTTTGGTCGCGCACGACATTGTCCTAATCCAAGTAGGATTAGGAATTCTCTAGAAATTCGACCCAAAGTCCGATTGGAATGACTAATAGCTCGTTGGAAAAAAAGAATATCTACAACTTTCATGATGACATCAGAGTGAAAATCGGATGTTAAGACGGTTTAAAGTTCAAATCAAAATGAGGAGATATTGTTTCTAAAATTGATCAAGTATCCGAATTTTGTTGCTGACTTTTAGGGGAAGCAACAACATGGAAACCTGATCAGCACAAATGGACGAAGAAGTTGATGTTTATCAAGAGGAGGAATTCGAATTTGGGAATTATCAAGTCATACTTTTGTTAGGATGTGAATATCCTCGAGGTTATAAAGAAGAGCGACCAAGCACTATAAATACAAGTGCTATGCCAGCGAAGAGAGAAATCACACATCATCCATCATTTCGAAACACACACCCATAATTCCTTCCACACGTCCTTCTACTTCAAAACCCTAGTCGCCGCCGACGAGGAAGCTTCAAGCGAGCAAGATTCCAACGAGGAAAGACGAACGGCCAGCTTTTCCTTTCTATTTTCAATTTAGTTTTATATTATTTATGATGTTGTCTTTAGCCATGACAAGCTAAACACTTTGTATCGGTTACAGCTTGAACTTGTGTTAGTTTGTTTTGAGGCTTGTGCACGAACACTACAATCATTTTATTATTAATATCTTATGAACGTAATTGCATGAATTCGAAGTTGTTTATTTAAAGGAGGCTTTGACAGCCAAACTTACTTAGATAATTAGTTCTCTATAGTCTAACTGCTTAGAGATTCCGAAAGGTGATATTCAGAGGAGACAATTGAGTAATTGCATGTTAGCGCGTGTGTTAGTCAAGAGAGGTATTAATAACAAAGGAGTTGCGCCGATTATGAGTGTGTCCGATTAGTTAGCTTGACCGAGATTAGTTGGGTAAAACATATTGTCAATTTGAGTATTGCCGAGGATAAATAAACTAGTACAAGTGATATGTAAGAATTTCTAAGTATGGATGGGTAGAATAGAGAGAATGAAGGAAGAAACACAAGTATTTTATTTGTATTTCGTGATTTCAAATGAGGTTACAAGGGGGATATTTATACTACATAAGAACAAGTTCAAACAGCTAGTGCATTAACTCCAAGTGGTTGGCTGGTGTAACGGCTAGTGCATTAACTCCAAAAGGCTCCTTCATTTGAATTCAAATGACACCTTCTAGAACATGATCAACTCCTCTCATTGTTGCTCGGCGCCAAGGATGTTTACTTGGTGTCAAAGATATCTTTCCTTTCAATACTCCCCCTCAAGCTTAGCACCCAAGATGGGTTAAGCTTGGAACCGAAAGAAAATTGCCTCATTAAAAACCTAAGTATGGAAAACCCAGTGGGATAAAACCATACCTAGGAAAAGAGTACAACTCCCTCCCGACCTAGGGACTCAAGAAGGGCGAATGCTAGTGAGTCCAAGTTTTGGAAGAATGGACTCACATACCTTAATGCTCGTGGCTTTGGTGAAGACGTCGGCCAGTTGATCTTCACTTCTTGTGAAGCATGGAAGGATGACTCCTTGTTCCACCATTTGTCGCACTTTGTGGCAATCCACTTCGATGTGCTTCGTTCTCTCATGGAACACCGAGTTGGATGCAATATGAATGGCAGCTTGGTTGTCACAATGCATGGTGATGGGCTTCAGAGATTCAATGCCAAGATCCTTGAGAAGAGCCTTGATCCATATGAGCTCGTTGGTGAGGTTCCTCATAGCTCTATACTCGGCTTCAGCACTTGAGCATGAGACCACCTTCTGCTTCTTGCTCTTCCAAGTGACCAAGTTTCCTCCAATAAAGGTGCAATAGCCCGTAGTAGACTTCCTATCAACTTTGTCTCCGGCCCAATCCGCATCACAATATCCGACTATCTCGGTGCTCCCATTACAACCCATCCAAATGCCTTTGCAAGGTGAGCCCTTGAGGTATCTTAGAACCCTCTCCACCATATGCCAATGATGTTTCTTCGGGGTTTGCATATGTTGGCTCACCTGATTCACAGCAAAACATATATCAGGTCTCGTAATGGTTAAATATATGAGCTTACCAACCATCCTTCGGTATTGCTCGGCATTGTCATGGGGCTGATCTTCAAGCTCCCCCTCTCTTATGACTTTGTAGCCATCCTCCAAAGGTGTCTTTGCAGGTTTAGC
>JAWWMW010067322.1:0-15040 GCA_035048345.1 Echeveria elegans | reverse complement strand
ATGAAGCCGAGGTTTGAGAAGGCGTTTAAGCATATGGTGGAGTTGGAGAAAGGCGCGATTGCTAATCCTGATGAAGGAAGAATGGTTGGACATTATTGGTTGAGGAATTCGAAGCTGGCGCCGAATGAGAGTTTGAAAAAACAGATTGATCAAACGCTTGATGATCTTTGTCGATTTGCAGATGATGTGATTGCTGGCAAGGTCAACTTCTTGTAATTTAGTTGTTAGTTTTCTTTAAATATGTTTATATTTGAATCCTGAGTTTGAAGTGTTACGAATCAGCTCCATTAATTGATTAATCACTGATTAGAGTCGCCGAAGGGGTAAATGAGGTTTGACTTTCTGAAATGATGGTGATATGTTTAGTTTTTGCTTGTTTGACATGGTGGATTTGTGTGTGGGGGAATACAGATTAAGCCTCCTGGGTCGGCAGGGGGGAGGTTTACGCAGATTCTGTCTGTTGGTATTGGAGGATCGGCTCTTGGTCCACAATTTGTAGCGGAGGCATTGGCTCCGGATAATCCTCCACTTAAGGTATTTTTTAGGTTTTAGACGAGTGATTTTATTGAGCTTAGTGGTAAGGAGTGGTGATGAGAGAATGGTCTGTTGTTTGTGCAGATAAGGTTTATTGACAACACTGATCCGGCTGGGATTGATCATCACATTGCACAGCTTGGCCCTGAGCTCACATCCACTCTAGTGATTGTTATTTCAAAGGTCTCGTGAGTCTACCATTTGACACAAAAAAAAAAAAATAGCAACTTTCGCAAGTTATTAATATAATCAGTTTCTTTACAAATTACAAGTCTCTCAAAGCGTTACTTTGTCTCTTGTAGAGTGGTGGTACTCCAGAAACCCGAAATGGTTTATTAGAGGTGCAGAAGGCATTCAGAGAAGCGGGACTGGATTTGGCAAAACTGCTTGTGATTTTGTGACTGTCTTTTAGTTAGTTGATTATGATTTTTTTTGTACGCTTGTGTAGACTGTCTTGTCAACATCATTCTTTGTCATTGTGCCTTGTAATTTGGAGCAAGTGCACCGGTGGACAAATGAGTTGAACCCTTCCTTACCCCGGTCAAGGTCCAACGCATTGTCCATAATTTGCAAAACGCACCCGTACGTTATTCATAAATAATATTTATATCATTAACTAATTATTAAAACTTATTACTTATTAACCTAATTAAATTGATAAATTTATTATTATTATATGTACAAATATATATTTTTTCTCAACGAGCTACATTTTGAAAATCAAATATATTAACTTATCAAATATAATTTGTGTTAACTGTTAGCTATTAGTTAAAAAATACTACTTAAATAATTTCACCATAATATTTATATATATAATTGTATAATAAACATAAATAAAACACTTAGTTAAAAAATAATACTTATAAATGTTTTTAAAATAAATTAAATTTATATAATTTTACATACAAGACAATAAAATATATTTAATATTATTATAATATTCATGGTCCGTACCATTGGATGGGGCGTGGGAAGGTCCGAGTCTTCGACCGGGTGGACTAACTTTCAGTTGAACCCACCTGTCAGTCCATTGGTGTGTTGCGAAAGTCCTGATCTTGCCCCCAGGTGATGATTCATTGGTGCACTTGCCCTTAATACCCACAAGCCATTTTTCACGATAGTTATTTGGCCGTTAAAGATTTTCTATATGCTTTGTTTAAGTAATTATATCTACATGGAAACTGCCCAGTTACATTACAAGGCATAGGACATGAATCCTTTTGAAAAGTACTGATTTCATATGCATGCATTATTTCTTGTCGCAGAGTGTTGCAATCACACAAGAAGGTTCACTGCTGGATAAAACTGCACAACTCGAAGGTTGGGTGGCTAGATTTCCCATGTTTGATTGGGTGGGTGGCAGAACGTCTGAGATGTCTGCTGTCGGTCTGCTTCCAGCCGCTCTTCAGGTAGGTTTCTATGTTTACACAATGTCTAAAGCAGAATATGCCATATTGGCCTAGTTGGATTCTTAGAGCCGAGCTATCATTCATTCTACAGGGGATCAATATCCGAGAAATGCTTGCTGGTGCAGCAATAATGGATGAGGCAAATCGAATCACAGAGGTGTCCTCATGCAGTCCAAAACATCTGATGTCTTAATTATCATCACTGTCTTATTATGCCTTCTCTTCTGTACTTATGTGCCGCTTAACTTATTACAGCTGAAAAAGAACCCTGCAGCTTTGCTTGCTTTGTGTTGGTATTGGGCTTCTGGTGGAGTGGGATCAAAGGTGAGGCCTCTTTCATTACTTTTATTTACAAGCTTGACAAGTCTGCATTGCATTACCTTTACTGTACCTTCTGAGTTCTAATCATCTCCATAACTTTCATTGATATGTGTGCAGGACATGGTTGTTCTTCCTTACAAGGACAGCTTATTGCTATTTAGTAGGTATCTACAGCAGCTGGTCATGGAGTCTCTTGGAAAAGAATTTGACTTGGATGGTAAAAGGGTAAGTCAGACTCTTTAAGTGAGCTAGTTGCTCAACAAGACTGTTCTCCAACTGAAAATTTAACTAAAATGTAACATCATGATACTTAATTTTTGAAATGTTGATCTTCAGGACTATTCAAAAAAAAAAAACATTTGAATTTGTCTATTTTATTATGTACAATGGAAAATCTGAAGATTTTTAAGATTCAACTTTCTCGTTCAGAGACTTATATAACCTATCTTTCTTATACATCGCCTGATAGGTCAATCAAGGACTTGCAGTGTATGGAAACAAGGGAAGCACCGATCAACATGCGTAAGTTTGTGTTTTTCTTCACGGTCATTTCTGGCATGCTTTTTTGTATTAAATTATAATAATGTTGTGGTGCTTTTTCTTTTCAGTTACATGCAACAGCTGAGAGAAGGAGTGCATAATTTCTTTGCGACTTTCATCGAGGTGCTATGCGACAGACCTGCTGGTCATGATTGGGAGCTCGAACCAGGTGTGACATGTGGTGACTACCTATTTGGAATGTTACAGGTATATTTGTTGAAACTGTTAGCAGAATGTTTACAGTCATATTGCCTATCAGAATTGTTTTCTGATTGGTCAGGAACCATTAATCAATCGTCTTTTACCTTTGATTCTTTTATGACATATAAGAAATAACATGGTGAGCTTTTGCAGGGAACAAGGGCAGCTCTATATTCTAATGATAGAGAGTCAATTACATTAACTGTCCAGGAAGTAACACCTAAAACCGTTGGTGCGCTAATAGCCTTATACGAAAGAGCAGTTGGAATATATGCATCCCTGGTTAACGTCAATGCCTACCATCAACCTGGCAAGCATCTGCCCATATCTCTAAATTCAATTTGTTTTACGCCCGTAGCTTTAATTCTCATCTTCATGTAATTTCTGCAATACCTCAGGAGTGGAAGCTGGAAAGAAAGCTGCAGGATATGTGCTCGCACTCCAGAAGAGAGTCCTTCCCGTCCTAAAAGATACAAGGTCAGCATCTGCTAACCCGAATTGCTAAAACTATAATCTCCACTACGAAACTAACGCTACTTTTTTTTTCTTTTCCCTTCAGCTGTAAACAGCCCTTGACTCTTGATGAAATCGTGGAACGTTGTCATGCCCCAGAAGAGGTATGTCCTATCTTTTAATATGTGGTTTAATACTTTTGGATCCAGGATTGTATTCGATCAATTAGAACCAGCTTGACACTGGATTCATAACATGTCTCTATTCCAAACATGCAGATAGAAATGATCTACAAGATTGTCTCACACATGGCTGCCAACAACAGGGCCACTGTAGCTCCCGGAAGTTCTCGCTCGCTCGGAAGCCTCAGAGCCTGCCTGGGAGAATGCAACATCGAATGATCCCTAAGGTTAGCCTTTTTCCTCGACCGAGCTCAGCTCTTTGTTATGCCTTTTAGTCCACAATAATGCTCTGATTTCTCCAGCAATAATATACAATTTCTCAGGATAGCCCTTTCTCCTCCTTGGAAATTGTTCCTTTAAGCTGAATTTTTAATATATTTATATAAAATACTTTAAAATAAATTTACTATTATAACCATTTAAAGATTTTCATAATAGAAGTATCATTTTGTATTCTTTCTTCTCCTCCTTGAATCTTCTTCTTCAGCCCCACCATTGATGCACTGCAACACCTTCGTCCCTAAGCTTTCCATACAATGCCAAACACTCCCAGTAAGCTCTCCTTTTCTGATTACTATTACTCAATCCTCTCGGCCTGCACTCCATAAATAACTCGTCAATCAGTCTGATCGCCTTACTCTTCACCATCTCCTCCACCGCCTCAGCCTCCGCCTTCATCACCACATACTCTTCCTCCTTCACATTCCTCCTCAGCCACTCTGACATCTCTGTCTGCACCGCCTCCTTCCCTTCCGCTACCGTCTCTATTTTATACTTTTCAAATTTCAAGTTCCTGGTCGGATAGTTCTGATCAAACCAGCTGCTCCCACTCCCAACCCCTTCCTTTTCCGGTAAGCCAACTTCTATCAACACTCTCCGAGGATAGCTTTCTAGCGAGTCCCCGAGTAGATCCGGTAAGTACTTAGTCCGTTTGTGGTAGCTTCTTGACTTCCCTGATGAGGCTCGTGGAGGCTCCAGTAGCACGTCCTCCAGCTTCTTCAGTGCTGCTCTACGTGCTTCCCCCGATATAAGACTGTGGACCAGCGACTGATTATGCGGCAGTAGTGATTCTTCTGGCACTTTCCTCAATGCAATGATAACAGAGCTGGAGCTGAACTTCCTCAGGTAGACTACCTTGTACCCATTCGGTTTCTGAAATGAGTTTGCTGACTCGTCAGTTACACGCACAGCTACCACCCCTCCAGACCTTAGGCTCTGATCAACATACCCTCCAACACTCCCGCGGTTTACAAACACCACATCAAAAGCCTCCTTTGGCAAGGAGTTCTGCTTCTCCACATCCGAGTTTGACACCATCTTCATACTAAAAGCTTCCTTCTCACCATTCATCATCTTGTTAATAGCAGCCTTTTCATCCTCTCCGGCCACGATCAAACTCTCACCACCCCCTCTTAGGATCCCATCGTTCCTAAGGTCACGGAACACAAATGGCAGGAAACCGAATCCCTTGTCATTAGGTTTTTCATTCACACCCTTGGGTGCAGCAGAGCTAGACATTTCACGACTCAGTGTACGTCCTGAGACCGAAGCAATCCAAGAGGAGGCAAGTACACAACTAAAGAACACGAAGCGAGCCAGTTTGTTAGACTGCAAAGGTCTGAGACCCGGAGACAGTTCAACAATGGCCATAGGGAAGGATTTTAATTTTATCTAACTGAAAGAAAAGGAAATAATTTGCTGAAAGGGAAAAAAAGAAACCAGAATAGGAAGAGAGAAATGGGGTTCAGATCAGTGAAACAAAATGCTTGGAAATGAAAAGGGAAGAGAGCTGAAGGTTTAGGGAAAGATCAAGTTCTAGCGTGTGCAGAATCGGCTAGCAGTGTGATTACAACCAACAAGAGAAACCCGGCAGGACTTGAGTCTAGACCACAAGGACATCAACTGATTCAGCCTCTGAAATTCCATAGCTTATTCACACTTGATTCAATATCCAGAGCCACCTTCTTCAAGTTATCGGCAGTCTATAAGGAAGACGACTCTCAATCAATCGTTTATAAATTTCAGAATTTCATAGGAGGAGATAAAGAAATGTGAAGGTAGGAGATCCCTTAAGGACTTCCTCTTCTATCTTTTTCTATTGATTTCTTGCGGATTTTGATTCTTTGAAAAAATAGTATGTGTTGCAGGGTTTGGGAGATGTAGCCGACGAGAGTTATACTAGTTGAGGAATTCATGGGTTAAAAATGGAGCGTTTTTGCAGAATGGATTCATGGCTTTACGCGCATTGTGGGACTCCACTGCTCTATTTTGGGGCCTTGCTGATCTTTCTTTCCTTATTTTAGCTCATGAAGTTCTGCCACCCAAACCAGATTCTGCTCGTACACACTGTGCCCTTCGTATGCGAAAGTACATAGAGTATAAGCTAGTATGGGTTAGACAGCATATCATTTTTTTGATTCACTTCCGAGTCCTTAAATTCATATGACACTTAGCTCTGGAGTACATAGAAATTACTAGCACCAGAAGTATAGATACTGAGTACAACCTCAGTTACAGAGCTCCCTGGATATCCCAAGGCGAGAATTCGCTACATCGAAGAGGATCCTGAGGTTCTGCTGCTGCAAGTTGGCGATAATGTTAAGCACCGAGTTTACATTATTGGGTGCAGCGGCCATGGCGAGGCAAGCCAGAGAGCCAGCACTGCTGTGAATCAAGCTGTTTTCCGTAGGCAAGGTTAAGTCCAGGTTAGTGAAATGGAACTTAATTGCAGGTGCTAAATCCTCATGTGTTGCAGCAAAGCATGTATCAAAGGCTCCTAGTGAAGAGAATGGTCCCTTGACTTGAGTCCTGAACTCATCACGGATGGCATTGTAGACTGGCTCGATGAATCGGGTGATTACCGTGCCTGAGTCGATTATGGTGCCTGCACCGGTGGCTGGGTCGAATGTGAGGTATTGTTGCGGTATGGGAACTAGGACTTTTCCAATTGTTACACCAGTGAGATTGACGTAGTAGAGAGACGGCCGATGTGGGTTTTTAAGGAGTGGCGTGTATTTAACGTTGGAAGGCTGGCCAGACAGACCAAGTTTTAAGGATCCGGAGAAGTAGTAGGATCTGAAACTTGGTAGGCAGTAAGAGAACACTCCGGCATAGAGTGAGCCTGATTGGGAAAGGAGGGACATAGGTCCACGGCCTAGACCAAGCAGGCCTTGCGGAGGGACTGACTTGCCTGACACGGCGCTGATGCACCCGAAAGCAAAGTTTGGGATAGTGTCAGTGGCTAAGGATAAGGCGTCGCGAGACAAAGTGGCTGCAAAGGTGGAGTCGCCACCATAGGACTGATTGAAAAAACACTCCCCTGTTCCGGTGGCAGGGCATGAGAGTCCCTTGACCTGCGCGCATTCAGGTACGGAGCACTGTAACGCCCCGAAACTCGTCGAGGCATTTGGAGAGAACGTTTTCGAGGTGCACCCAATGCACCCCAAACATGGCAGCCATGCAGCATCGCTGCTAGTGTCTAGCACCATAAACATGAGCTGACCGGGAGTCCCGATTTTGGCCCGAACAACGTAGTTTCCGATGTTGAGCACGTTTTGGCCAGAGGCGATCGGGACTTTGACCGCCTTCTTCCCCGCTAGTAAGTTGGCCAAGTAAGTCATTCTCTCCGGGTCCTTGGACGCCATATCAACCACATTGTCCATCCATGAGCTGGCTTTGGAAGGGTTGAAAGGCGAGCATTTTCCATAGATTGGGATGACGGAGAGGTCCGAACGGCCGCTTTTGGGGGTAGAAGGGCAGTGACTAGCACAAGCTAAGGCAAAGAGTGTATAGATGAGGAGCATAATTGTGCCAAAATGCAAGACTCTCAACATTGTGGAATGAGTTGTTAGAGACTCTATTTTGAGTATGAGCTGTTAGTAAAGTGATCCAAGTTGAGCTCTTTTTATGCTACTAGTTTCATATGCCCAAAATGCCCTCGTATTAGTCAAAAGTTTCAAACATCAATCAGGTTTTGTGCCACCGGTGGTGATTGGTTTAGCCTTACGCCTTTAGTGTAATTATTTTATATTTTATTATTTAGGGTTAATTTAATTTATACAAAATATTCTTAAGGCATAATTTTTTGTTAAATATGAAACTAAATGGGTATTTTCTATATTTGTTTTATGAAGTTTTGAACGTTTTTTAGTTTCTTTGTTATTTTTTATGAATTATTTTCTGATGGGCGGGTGTTTATTGAACTGATTATTTTTATATGGGTGGTTATTGGTAAAAAAATATTTTAATGGATGGCTACTGGTAATATCACTTTTTACGGACGGCTATCGAAAAAACTCATATTTTACGGATGGTTTTCGGTAATAAACCCTAGTATTTAACAAATTCAATAGCTTTGAAGATACAAGAAGACAAAACGCAACGTGAAAGTTTAGACTCGAGTTACATCTCATATATACTTCTATTACTAGCATACCGACCGTCGGTTCTATGGGGAAGCGTCATCCTGAATATGCAATCGAACCTATCAAATACGGGGTGGACTCGATTTACAAATTTTTTGGCCCGTGTGGTCTGTGTAAATTAAAACTTTTATCAGAAAAAATTACATTTTGGAAATCTCCAACAACTTTCGAAATCTCCATCAACTTTGGGGCTGAAATTAAAAATTACACAAACACAAACCCAAAATAGAACAACCAAATTCAACTCCTCTATGAGAGCACCGTGGAACTTAGTGCTCATAGGTGGCAATATTTTTGGACAAGTTGATCGTGGATCAAGGGGGAGATTGTGAGTAGCTGATCGTGAATGCTTGACGGAGGCTGAGTCATCAAGAGTCTGAGACAGCATGCTGAGTCATCAAGAGTCTAATACAGCAGGCTGAGTCGATCAAAGTGTGCCACATCATCAGCTGATGTGGAATACGAATATTTAGATAAAGATCTGAATATTATCTATTGGGAATATTATTTAAGCAATAAGGAATATTGCTACATCAGAAATATTACTAAGCAATCAAGAATATTGCTAAATCATAAACATAAAAGTTAAAGTAACAGTGTAAATCACATCGTTTTACTATAAGGGATAATCCGTCAATATAGTGATTCGGTATTATACACGAACATAAATATAAACATAAAAGTTAAAGTAACTAGTACTCATTTGGGCACAGGAACATGCTGATAACGTGTTATAAATATCTTAGAAAACTTGGAAAATTTTGGGGACTTGGTAGAACTAAATGTAACGAAAAGTATTTAAGAAGTAATACAGAATGAGGAGGAGAAGTTGTTTCTTTCTTTCCACAAGCCTTCCTTTTATATATACTGAAAGAAAGGAAACATTTGCCGCTTTACCCATTGGCACTTGCAAAGGAGAAGACTTCATTTACTTTGGAGTGGGCTCCACACGTGATATTTTTCTTCTTAATGTCAGATCAATGATAACACATTTAAGAAATAAATTATATTAATTTTAAAATAGTTTAAAGTATATTAAACAAAAAAATTATTTTTTTATAAAAGCAAAATGTATAGAAAACTTTATTTTCTAAAATTTAAAACTTTTTTAAAAAATGTAAAATTTTAAAATGAACCAAAGTCAAACAATGCTTTACACCTTAATTTTGTTAAGTTTTTCTATTTACAAAGGTAGTCATTTGTTAATTTGAAGTTTTATATACGTGGTTAAGTGAGAATTTCTTTTATAATGGTGATTTTTTGCAAAACGATACATTATACATGTGGTTTTTACGCAATTAACTCTAAAACTTACTAATATTTCATTGCTTAAGTAAAACCAAGCGAAGGCTTGGATTGGTCGGTTAGGGAATATGAGTGTTAACATGAGGGAAGGAGATCTTTTAAATCCGATCCAATGCATATTTATATTTTATAATTTTTATAATTTATTTATTATTAGGTTATAGATATATTGTGATTTTTTTTTTCAATTTACAAGCATTGATTCAATCATATGGATTAGTGAGGTGAGTCACCAGATCAATCAAAGAATCGGCCGTATCCGCCATGTTTTGACCATATTTGACCGGGTCATGAGCATTTTCGATTCACTGATTGAGCCAATCCAACAAACCTATCGAGTCATGGATTAACTGGGTTGACCTGTCGTGGGGTAGGCAGTGGCGTGAAAGGGGTCAAGCAGAGAAGAAAAGAGAGTGACTTAGCGGTGGGAACTAGTGTGCTTCTGGATGAAGGGTCAAGCGGAGAAGAAAAATAGTGACTTATCGATGGAAACTAATGTGGTTCTAGATGAAAGTAATTTGGCATGATATGCAGATCGAAATGGGAGGACCGTCAGGGAGCGGGTTGGAGGACCAGCAGATTGTTTTCTACTCTAAACTGAGGGACTCTGATAATCTATCCCGTCGGAAGAAATGATTTTCTTAAGTTAGAACTGAGTCGACCACGCTAGGGGTGTGCATGGGTCGGGCATGGACTGACATGACCCGGCCCGAACCCGACCCGAAAATATATTCGGGGTCAAGCTACTCGATCCGAATCCGACCCGAAAAAATTTGTCCATGCCCGTGGCCCGTCCAAACCCGACCCGAAAATTAAAATTTAGATATGTAAATGAATTAACAGTTTGTAAGCAAAAAATTTTTAATTAACATTTGTATGTATAGTTACACTAGTTCATGACTCCTTATTATCAAGAGTATTGGTACAATTTTGGTACGACGCATTTGGTACGGAATGCACACGGTTCCTCCACCATATCTCCGTCGTCCGAGCTCCGATTTGGACAATCTAGGTCTCGTTTTGAAGAGGAAAATATCCCCAAGAAATCAGGTAACATCTTGAAACGTGTTTCAAACGATTTGATGGAGTTTTCAGGGCTCTAAGGGTTGCAAAGTCAGAATTGGTAGATCTGATTTTCGTGGATTTCGGTTGTTTTGTTGGGAGAATTGAGGTTTGGGTTATTGTTGTGGATCCTTGGAGAGTATCTGGTGTGTTTTTCGTGCATCAATTTTGAGTTTGGAGGATGACAACAATTCCGGCTGCACCGACAGGGTGATTCATTTTTGGGGTGGAGTTTGAGTTCTCAGGGGGATTCAGATCCACTGGGCTTGGGTTTGGGATTGGTGGTTTTCTATTTCATCCAATTTTACAGTTTGCCTGTGGGCGGGTTCGGTGTGTTTTGAAGTTCGTTTTCGCAAATTCAGCTCGGTGGGAGGGTCTGCGATTTAGTTTCAATTCAGTTTTTCAGTTCGACAGGAGCGTCAATGATTTCGGGCGGTGGTTTTTTATAGAGTCTTGGACGGCGATTTTCGGTTGGCATGTGAATGGAGTCTCAAGTTAGTGTTCGGTTTGCTGGTGGTGTGGGTAACAATTGGAGTTGCCCTTTTTCATTTTGTCCAAAGTCTGGTACAAACTTGAGAAGTAGTAATGCTTTGCGGAATCATGTCTCTATCCATTTATGGAGGTCTAGAAATGAGTGCTTGTCAGGGCAGGGGTTAGATGAGTTAGTTCAGCACCTTCATGAACATGGAAGATGGTTATGCGGTCGATGCGGAAAAACTTATTTACTGGGGGCTCAATGCCGAACCCCTAACTGTGGGGCGGTTTATGTGGTTTCAGAGGGGTTGCCAATTTTCATGCCACCGGGGCTGGAGTTGCCTTTCTCGAGGGAGCATGCGATCAGGCATCAGGTTCAGTCAGCTATTGAAGACGGGTTTGAGGTTTTTAAGCCTTTTGATGAAGACTCTGATGTCTTCATCAAGTTGCGGTCTTTAGCAGTTCCTACTATGACATTTATTCCTAAGTCCTGTAGGAGCCGGGTGGCCAAGTGTTACGCGGAGACGATTAGAGCAGTCAATGAGGTTCCAGATGACCTTAACCGTTGGGGGATCATGCAGATATTCGTGGTCTCAGTTCTTAGGTCGGTGAGTAAGGAAGAAAGAGGCGGTGTCTCTCTATCTGGGTTGATGTCGCAGAGGTTAGTGGGGTGGGAAGAAGGAGGGGCCGGTCAGCGCCGCCTTTGGCAGGAGGTGATAGGTAAGAGGACTTTTAGAGAGCGTGCATCGATTCTTTCAGAGGAGGACCAGAGGAAGATAAATGTTAAGCGGTGCGAGAAGTTGGCGACTCTTGGTCGTCTCGGGGATGCGGCTAACGCTCTCGTCAGCAAAGGAGTTTTATCTCGGTCTACAGAAGTGGTTGAGGTGCTTGCGCGTTTGCATCCGGATGCTCCACTTCCAGCAGTTCCTCAGGGACAACCTCCGACTTCGTTAGTGCCATCGTGGGAGGAGGTGTGGCGCGCACTGCAATCGTTTCCGAAAGGGTCCACGGGAGGGCGAGATGGGCTTAGGCCGCAACTGTTGTTGGATATGGTTCATGGAGTTGCTGGCAGGATGGAAGAAGTTTTGGTGCAGTCAGCTTTTTCAGCTCACGTCGCGCTTTTGCTGAGGGGGGGAGCGCCCCATTTTTTGGCTCCGTTGCTCATGAGTGCGCCTATTACTCCTCTTGCGAAATCCGGAGGGGGAGTCAGACCGATTGCAGTTGGTGAGGTTTGGCGTCGTTTGACGTCGAAGGTGGCTTTGAACGCGGTTACCGCTTCAGCACGGAACTTTCTGCTACCTTTTCAGTTGGGTGTGGGAGTTAAAGGGGCAGCAGAAGCGATAACACATTCCCTGAATCATTTAGTGGCGAAGCACGCCGCCGATGAGGAATTGAGGGTTTTGAAGGTGGACCTCACGAATGCGTTTAATTTGGTCAGTAGGACGACTTTTTTGGAAGGAGTGCGCCAACATTTTCCATCACTAAGCTCTTGGGTCGAATATTGTTATAGGGGTCAGGCGATGCTATTTACTGATGATTCTATTATTTATAGTCGTTGTGGAGTGCAACAAGGTGATCCATTGGGGCCTCTGCTTTTCGCAGTCGCTTTGCAGCCTTTACTCCGCCACGTTGCAGAGCTTTGTCCTCGCTTGCTGCTCAATGCTTGGTACCTTGACGATGGGGTGCTGATGGGTCGTCAAGAAGATTTGTTGACAGCTTTCGAGATCATTCGTCAGGTGGGGCCACAATTTGGATTAGTTGTGAACCTCAACAAATCGTTATGGTGGCGGCCTCAAGGTGATACAGAGCGACCTCAAGGGTTGCCTGATGAGGTTATTGTCTCAGATTCTTCAGCCTTGTCTGTGTTGGGTAATCCTATCTCAGTTGATGGAAGAGGTGCTGATGAGATAGTAGGGAAGCGCGTTCTGGGTATTAAGGACATTTTACTAGAGATGTCAAAATTGGACAACCCACAATTGGAGTTATTACTTTTGCGGGCTTGTGTGGGCATGCCGAAAATGATGTACAACTTGAGGAGCGCACCACCGGGTTGGATTTTGAAGTCGATTCAATCTTTTGATAGTGCAGTGCATCAAAGTCTAGTGCATATTTACAACACTGGATTCACAGTAGAGCAGAGACGATTGGCAGGACTGCCCCTTAAGTTTGGTGGGTTAGGGGTTCCGGTTGGAAGTGATGTGGCTCTCTCGGCAGCAGTGGCTTCATTGGCGCAAGCAGAGAGTTTATGGGAGTTACTTACAAAGGATTCGTTTTCTGCATCGAGGTGCGGGGTCTTACTCGGTGAGTGGAACTTGAAGTTTCGTCCTTCTTCGCCGGTTGGATTGGAGGAGTTAAGGTCGAAAGCTAAGCCCCAACAGTGGCTATCTGGCTTAGCAGCAGATGTGATTCAGAAAGAGATCAAGATTCAGGGAGGAGCGCGAGTAAGCACTTTAGTGAATGCCGTTTCTACTCCTGGGAGTGGTATTTGGACCACAGCGATACCAATGCCTTTTTCTGGGCTTCGTATGAACCCGGCAGCGTATCGCTTGGCTCTAAGATACCGCACTGGACAAAATGTGTTCACGTTTTCTCGAGCATGTAGAGCATGTAGGGGGTTGCAAACTTCAGACGCAGCTGGGGATCATGATTCTCATTGTCCGGGAGGAGGAAGAAGGATTAGGAGGCACAACGCGGTGAGGGATGCGTTGTTTGTTTTTTTTAGAGAGTCTAACATGGGGCCTAGACTAGAGGTGGCTGGCCTTCTGGAGGGCGGACAGAAGCCCGCTGATATCTTAGTGCCTGCTTGGGACGGCGGTAGGGACTTATGCGTGGATGTTTCTATTGTATCTCCTTTTGTTGGAGAAGGCTCAGCATCGGAGTCAGGGGAGGCAGCTAGGAGAGCGGAGGAGAGGAAGATTGCAAAGTATGAGGCCGGTTGTTCCGCTAATGGTCTCAGTTTTGAGCCTTTTATTATGGAATCTCTAGGAGGTTTTGGAGGACGAGCGGATCAGCTGTTAAGGACATTAGCGGCGAGGTGGGCGGAGGCCAAAGGTATGGAGCCGCCGGCCGCTCTCTCGTTCATGAGACAAAAATTATCTTTTGTCTCGCAGAAGGCTCTGGCGGATGGATTGTTATTACGTGATGACTAGACGTTCAATTTGTTTTCATTTGTAATTGACATTCTGAGTTATAAGAAATCTATTATTATTTAAAATTATTGTTTCCGTACAGTTTTTCAAAACTGGAACGAATGCAAAGTAAGGGAACGCGTTGCAATAAATAAAATTAAATGACATCTAACACTTTAATGCAAAAAATATTGATTCCAAAACATGTTTGGCTATGAAAAATTGTATTTTTCAATAATTCCTTGAAATGACTCATTCTAAATTTCACTTTTTTATTTTTATACTACATATTCTAAATACCATACAAAATAAAATACGATAATTTATTCAAAAATCATTCTGTTGTCAAACCAAACAATGTTACAAATGAATAATTCCTAATTTTATTCCGATTCCATTTCCTTGCTAATTCCCAGTATCATACCAAACAAGCCCTAACAACTTTGAAACTAGAGTATTTTAAAGACTCTATATGGAATAGGTGACTATACCTCTCTGGTCGTATATACTTTGGCATCTACGATCTATCCTTCCTTTTGCTTTTTTCTATTAGTTGAAAAGATAAAGTAATAAAGCCTCTAAGTAAAAGGGAAAACAAAAGCATATAATCTATTGGAGCATAATACATTTGACTCATGTTCTATTTTAATCTCTATAGGTTTAAGTGACTTCTCAATCATATAAATCAAATTTAATGGCAGTAATATATATTTTTTCGATAATGAATTATACGGATACAAAATTATACAAAATATCAAATAATCTAATACCTAACCAAATAAAGCACGTCAATACCCAAACAAGAAAATACACGATGTGTATTTCTACTAAAAACCCCCATAGGACGCCTCGGTTTCACCCAGACAATAAATATCATAAAAGCCGCTTCGACCAAAACACCAACTGCCAACCAGTGGCGGAGCCAGGTGGGGTCGGCCGACCCCACCGTGGCCGGAGCAGATCCCCATATACCAGTCTCCGCCTGGCCCGCCCCCTCCGTATAT
>JAWWMW010067314.1:0-15044 GCA_035048345.1 Echeveria elegans | reverse complement strand
ATAGAGTAGATTTTTAACTTCGTAAAGTAATTTAAGCGATGTGGGATAAAAGTATTTTGGACCTGTGTATTTTGGGCTTAAGCCTTTTGACCCTGAAATGGATTTTAGCGACGATTTTTACAATTTTAGAAACGAAAGATTCATCGCGAAACAGGACACTCTATTCTTTTATTATAATAGATAAATAAAATATATTTTTTCAAATTAAAATTTTAAAATAAAACGAAATTAAAAACAACATTTTCCTCTTGATTATTTATAAATGAATAAAAAAAATGCATAAATAAAATTGTAGTGTAGTAGCTGTGCGTGTGACTCCTCTTTTCCATTCACTACTAATCGAGTCAAGACCTCCTCCATCTCTCTCTCTCTCTCTTCTTCTTCTTCAGTCGTCTCCGTTAACATTTTCATTAATCGCAATCCCCAACGACCGACGTCACGGTCACTCCTCTCCTTCGCCGTTCATTATTTCATCACAACCGGCGACCGATTTCAACACCATCATCTTACATCGTCAAGTAGTGCGCTGGCTATACGTATGGACTGTTGAATCCACAGCACTAGTCTTTTTCTTCAAATGCCGGCTGCGCGCCGATCGGACCAAATCGTCTTCAGTGTCGATCGGTGTGTGGTTGGTTTTTGGTGTATTGTGCGTTCTGCTAGTGGTGGTGTTTGGGATTGAGAGAGATGACGGAGTGTGGTGGTGGAGGTGGATGGAAATGCGGTAATCCGTTGAGTCGAGGCCGAGCTGAGGGTAAGGGATTTGGTGTTGGTGTTGTTGTTTTGTTGGAGGTGAGCTGTCCACATCTCTTCTGATTCTGTTTGTTTTCGTTGTTCTGTACTGTGCGCGCATGTGACTTTTGAGCTTCGATTTTGTGAGTTTGGGGGAATCGAACTCGCTCCGGAGTCTCAGTTAACTGAATCTATTGTCCAGTTTTATCAATTGACTGGGTTTTGGGATTCGGATTTGTGGGGGAAGAGTGAAATTAGGGTTTTAGGTTATGGAGGTCGGTGATTGGATTGTTGTAGATCTACGCCGACAGACGGATCTGGTCATATTTTTGTTGCTTGTGAACCTCTTAATTTCGAATTGATGGTGCTGTCGGTCGCTATTCAACTCGTATGAAGTCAAAATTGGCTTTACTGTGGTACATGTAGATGCTAAGGTAGTGGTCTCTGGTAGTGGTAGGGGAATTGCTTTATTTTCTTTTTGAATGGAGGGATGCGAAATTATCAGAAGTGATTATCTGATTGAAATTGGGATTTTAGGGTTTAGGTCTGGACTTTGACTGCTGGAATGCTGGTGTAGTTGTTAGGTTGTTATGAGCTGGGAATCAGCTTGAGCTAGTGATCTTATTCTATTGTTGTATCTGCAGGGTCTACTCCTTTTGCTGTTGCTGGAAGTTGGTACATCAGAACCTGCTACACCTGCTAATTTACAGCTGCAAGATGACAAGGGAAATGATAATATTATCTCACATTCATGCATCCATGATCAGATACTTGAGCATAGAAAGCGACCTGGACGTAAGGTGCACTCTGTTACTCCTCAGGTGTATGAAGACTCGTCACTTTCAGAGGGGAATCAACGAAAATCCAGATCGCTGCTGGGGTTACCAGAGAAAAGTGATATGAAGATGCCCATCAGAATCTATTTAAATTATGATGCCATTGGTCACTCAACTGATCGAGATTGTAAAGCCGTTGGTGACGTAGTGAAAGTAAGATTTATATTTCCGTTTTTTCGCGCTGGTCTAAAGGCTTTAACTGTTGAATGGTTCAGGAATTCGCTCACTCTACTGTTTCTTTCAGCTTGGCGAGCCTGCATCAAGTTTATTATATGGAATTCCTATGTGCAATCCTCAAGCAGAGCCTCCAATTTCAGGGGACTGCTGGTACAACTGTACTTTTGATGATATATCCGGGGAGGACAAAAAGCAACGTCTTCGACAGGTATAACTATTAGCCATTGCCAATAGAAGACTGAAATATATGTCTTAATTTTTGATTGAGAGGATTTCATGAATCTCAATCGCAGTTCAAAACTCCTTTTCTTTGGAAATAAAATGTGCAATGGACTTGATTTACATACAATATGTAACGATCTTGATAATAATTAGCGCTTTTTTCCTTTGGTGTGCAATAGCCACGTGTTCGGTCAATATATTTACTCAGCAGCAGACATTACTGGATCGGTTTTGGAAACTTAAATGTATTAGATTTCTAGAGACTCGGGGTTCTAAGTATATTTACTTTTATCAGATATGTGGATTTAGCAGATTATTAGATGTGACATGTCAGTAACATAGACTTTTGTTGTGTAGGCCCTAGGTCAAACGGCTGACTGGTTTCGCTCAGCCCTAGCAGTTGAGCCCGTAAAAGGTAAATTGCGGCTAAGTGGTTACTCTGCATGTGGACAAGATGGAGGCGTACAGCTTCCCCATGAATACGTTGAAGGTTCATTTTATCTGAATATGCATCCTTATTAATCTTCAAATTCTGTCCTTTTGAGACATATGTTAAGGTTCGAGATGATAAGCTAACTTTGCACGCTCTCTAGATGGTGTCGCTGACGCAGACTTGGTTCTCTTAGTCACAACAAGGCCTACTACAGGAAATACTCTTGCATGGGCGGTAGCATGTGAACGTGATCAGTGGGGCCGTGCTATTGCTGGTAGTTTATCTTACATTTATAATCAACAATCATAGCTTAGAGGTGTGTCAAATACATATAAATACCATACATCTCATTATTTTGTTTGATTTTAGGTCATGTGAATGTTGCTCCTCGCCATTTGACTGCTGAAGCGGAAAGTTTACTTTCTGCTACTCTAATTCATGAGGCATGGTATTTTTGTCAAAGACAAGTGCATGCGGCAATAGAAGCTCGATGTGATTATTCATATTAATTTTACTGCAGGTTATGCATGTTCTTGGATTTGATCCACATGCCTTCACACATTTCCGAGATGAGCACCGAAGGCGGCGTAGCAAGGTAAATTCATTCTTCTTTGAGATTTTAGTTAAATCATGGTATCCGTTCCTTGCAGTTAGATATCTTATGCGACCAGATTGAGAGACTATGCTTATCATTTGTTGGTATATGAGTTGTGACAGAAACTACCTAGATTTCGCGTAACTGAAAATATCAAATGCATGAGTAGATTGACCTGGCATAATCCTGTTAATAAATCACATTTATGAACAGATATCAATGAAAATAAACCAAGTCTTGTATTTTTTACATGTTTTGTTTTTTTAGCTGGGTCTCCTCTTAAGCTTTTCTTACGCCTTCATGGACTTAAGACTGCCAACGCCCCATAACGTCAGTTTTTGTCAGACATGCTGTAATTCAGTCCGCTACTTTTTCTTCAATCTATATAAATAAAATTGCTATGATTATTATAGAACTATTAGGACCTCACAATAAAGCTTCGAGCTCTTTATTGTTTAGGAATCTTTCTCATGTATTGTTACGTGGAGAATGACGATGTTAATGTTGGTACCATGGCAAACATCTGACAAATTATTTCACTGATATATTCAGGTAACAGAACAGAAGATGGACGAAAAACTCGGAAGACTTGTGACAAGGGTTGTTCTTCCTCATGTTGTTATGTACTCTCGTTATCATTATGGGGTGAGCTACCAACGTGATGCAATTTTCTTTCTCTAAGTCAAACTGTTAAAGTATGTTTAATATTTCAATTGTGATCGACACTCTTCTGTAATTATGTCATAGTATATGTGCTGTACATGATAGTTTGTTTTCTCTTAGGCATTTTCAGAAAACTTTACTGGCTTAGAGCTAGAAGATGGAGGAGGACGTGGTACATCAGGTGCTTTTCCAATCAGTCTTAAATAATTTTATTGAACTTATGATAAGGATTTTTAATTCAGGATCATTGAATATTTGTTTGAACAGATACTCTTGAGTGAATCAAGTTAAACATCAATGAACATTTAAACAAACGGTAGAAGACTAAACTGCCAAATATTTGTTGCGTACCATTTTGGATGATAAGTATATGGTACATTTGCCAAGATTATTTGATGGTATCTTGTGTACTTCAGTGATAGTCACACTCATCCCTGACTCGTCTACTGGCAGGATCTCATTGGGAAAAAAGGTTGCTCATGAATGAGATCATGACAGGGTCTGTTGACACAAGATCTGTAGTTTCCAAAATGACACTGGCGTTGCTTGAGGACAGTGGTTGGTACGAGGCCAATTACAGCGTAACTGAGCATCTAGATTGGGGATACAACCAAGGACATGATTTTGTTACCTCTCCTTGCAATCTTTGGAAGGGTGCATATCATTGCAATACAACACAGCTCTCAGGTTGCACTTACAATAGGGAGGCAGAAGGTTATTGCCCCATTGTCAATTATTCTACAGACCTCCCCTCGTGGGCGCAATACTTTCCTCAACCTAATAAAGGTGTGGTTGAGTCTCGTTGAATTCATCACTAGTCGTTGAATTTGGTTCATGTTTGAAGTTGTTAATCATGCACTCACCTCTTACAAGACAGACCTGCAGAAATGATATTTTCATCTTGTCTTACAGGTGGGCAGTCACTGTTAGCGGATTACTGTACCTATTTTGTGGCTTATTCAGATGGATCATGCACAGATAAAAACACTGCACGAACGCCTGACAGAATGTTGGGTGAGGTTCGAGGGAGTAATTCAAGGTAACTCATCCTTGGAAGCGTCTTGGTTCTTCTACTTGTTACTCTACAATCAAAGGGTTGAAAATAACTATAAGATATTTATCCTGTGCATGCAGATGTATGGCTTCATCGTTAGTACGTTCAGGGTTTGTAAGGGGCTCAATCTCACAAGGAAATGGTTGTTATCAGCATAGATGTGCGAACAACACACTTGAGGTATGCATTTTCCCATCTTTCCCTTTATGCATCACATTTGGAGTTAAGTAGTCTTTAAGTAGTGAGAGGTGGGTTGCTCCGAGAGTCACTGAATATAAGAAAATTTCATAATGTTATTCTTTATTTTTATGACGTTGATTTTTTCCCCATCTTTCGAGCACGGATTTTTCAACCTCAAAATGGCTTACAAACTTTTATCTACACATCACCAAATGATTTTTCAGGTTGCTGTGGATGGAACTTGGAAAGTGTGTCCTTACAGTGGAGGTCCTATACATATTCCTGGTTTCAATGGTATTTGGCTTGCCATATATTTTGGCTACATGTTTAGACTCATTAGTTAAATTTTGCTCTATAATTACTTCGAACATCTTTCAGGTGAATTAATCTGCCCAGCATACCATGAGCTATGCAGAAAAGGTGAAGTTGTGGGGCCTCAAAAGTGTCCTAAATCATGTAACTTTAATGGAGAGTGCATTAATGGGAATTGCAAATGCTTCCCAGGGTTTCGTGGCCAGGACTGTAGCAGACGTAAGTGCCAGTCCGTTCATTTTAATTTGGGAGTAATGTGTAACTAGTGCAGAACTGTGAAAATAGCCTTAAATGGTCAATGATTTATTATGCAGGCTATTGCCCCAACAATTGTAATGGACACGGAAGGTGTCTTTCAAATGGTTTCTGTGAATGTGGTGATGGTTACACTGGTGTAGACTGCTCAACTGGTATGCTTTTAACCTCATGAAACATCAACTGTTAATCAACCCTAATTTCACAATAATTTGTAGTCTTAATATAGCTTTCTCTGAAAGTGATTTGATTTCCGACTAGTAATAGTTATGATTCATCTGTTGCTGTTCAACGGAACCTTGCTTGAACTTCAGTTGTCTTGAAAATGCAGCTACTTGTAATGAAGAGTGCAGTCACCATGGAGGAGTCTGTGACAATGGACGATGTGAGTTCCGATGCTCAGATTATGCTGGATACACTTGTCAGAACAGCTCCAAACTCGCACAAAGTTTGGGTTTTTGCCAAAATGTCATGAAAGAGGATTTATCTGGTCAACATTGTGCACCAAGTGAAGTCAATGCTTTGCAGCAGCTGGAAGATGCTGTTGTCACAGCAAATTATAACAGACTTTTTCCTAGACTTACTAGGCCCCTGAAGAATTTCTTTGATGACGGATACTGTGATTCAGCCGCAAAGCAGCTTGCATGCTGGGTGAGTAATTTCATTTATCACTATCTTCAGCATCAAAAGGTTGTCAACCGCTTTATCACCAGCTGCGGTATTCCTTACATGCCTTTAAAATTTACAGATATCGATTCAAAAATGTGACAAAGACAATGATAATAGGCTGCGGGTTTGCTACTCAGCTTGTATAGCATACAATGAAGCATGCGGGGCACTTCTTGATTGTTCAGACCAGACCTTGTTCAGCAATGATGGGCCCAAGGGATTATGCACCGGCGGGGAGAGTAAGAAGACACAGTCATGGCTAGGTCGCCTTGTGAATACATTTTGATGTAACAGTATATGTCAGTCTTTTGGTATGGAGCTTCTCTAGTGTATATATCCAATGTAGGGGGCTCTCCAGGTTTCGGCCCATCTGCATTTAAGTTGTAGGGCTGATATATGATAGGTAAATGGCTAAGAGAGCGCAGTTATTGAATGCTTGATTAATATAGCACCTCGATCGTAAGATCACAGTTAGAAAGGAGTCAGGTGGAATGCCTAACTTTAGCGCAGGCTTCCGAGGAAATGCCATCTGTATGTAAAGTAAATGTCCTTATAGTGTGTGGCACACTCGTCAAACTGTTCCGTTACTGTTTTGGCCGAAGGCCATCCAGTGAAATGAATGAGCTTCCTTTTATGCCTTATTCTGTGTTCCGCCAGGTTTTAGGTTTCAATAGTGTATCAAACGAAACATGTCATTTAATTAAACACATAATTTGTATGTGCATATATACGTGCAAATCATATGTAGCTAAATCTCAACTATTGACGCATTTGCATACGGATGTAAATAACGCAAGTCCTCATCCTTGTATACTGTGCAGCATAACAAGCTACAAATAGCCACAGAAAACTATGGGATCAAGTCGCAAGGAAATGACACAACATTTTCTTTGGTATCCTACGTAATGTTCAACAATTTTTCTTAGTTACTGAGAAGGCATTCTTCACAATGTCCACGATCGGACTTGGTCTGAAGTTAAAGTCGCAGCCCATACACATGTACAAGATAAACCTATATACACTTTGCACCATATGGAGGAGAAAAATGAAAGGTATACGAACAACCCTGTTACACATATTACCACCATGAGATTGGCCAAGCACGTGGCCAACGAAAGTTCCTCATCTGATTGCAGATTAGGGAAATGACCTTGAGCAACAAAATATGATAATAATTGGTGTTTCAACTTAATGGTATCCATCAACCACGCAGTGGCCTCGAGCTCAGAAGTTGGGATATCATTTGTAAGAATCGATCGATATGAATATGAACCCCTGAAGGGTCCACGCCGAACACATTGTCTGATAAAGTTGGGCATCTGTGCTTGTACGCAAATGTCATAAACTGAAATCAAACAAGCGGAATCTTATAAAGATTCATTGACATGGGACTATATAGATTGTCAACATTACGGTAACGCAATTATAATTGAACATTCACGAATTTTCAAACTCCCAAACACTTCTGTAGCGAAATAGGCATGGAGAGCAAACAAGAAACAATAAATACCATGGGTTACCGATCCATTTAATTTAACAAATCACTGGATACCCTTTCTGGTTACTGCTGGCCTTATTTGAGAAACACACTATCTTACATATAACAAGAGTTTAAGGCCCCGTTTGGTTGTGGGAAAAAATTGAGGAAAAGAAAATTTAAAGAAAACATGTTTTTAACTTCAGGACATATTATTAGGAATAAAGTAAAGCTTTCCCTCTTTAAAACCTGCCTGCTTAGTTACTTGCTCAGCAATCCTAACAAGTTTTGGTTAACTCATAAACAGTTACATATGAATACGAATCTGATGATATGATGCCCATGGATGGAGTTATAGAGTGACAGGTCGAATCTGATGATATGATGCCCATGGATGGAGTTATAGAGTGACAGGTCATTGTAGTTTTAACATTTTAAAACTAACGGCAGTGAAATAGAGTTAAAACCAAACAGAAATAGTACTTTTTTTTTGAAAGACTTTATTTAAAAGGATCCAAACCGCCTGGATCATGGCGAATACAAGGGGATTGAAGAGCCTGACCCCAAGGTTAGATTCAACATCAATCGAAAATCAGGCCATCACAACCTAGACCAAAAACAGACACCATACAAGAGGCTGATAGAAACCAAGCAGAAGCCTCACAAGACAACTGGCCTAAAAGCCAATGGGCAGACACCCTGCACAAGGACCAACAAGCTGGACCAAAAAGGAAATAGCTGGCCCCAACACGGGTTAGTCTTCGTCTTCTACAAAGGACATAACTTTCGCAATTTCGTTAAAGGAAACTTTCTTCCGGGGTTTTCCTTTTTCAGATTTCATCCCATTTGCATGATAGACAAAATCTGAATTCTCTGAGGACTTCTTGCTCTGAGAAGAATGCCTTAATCCCAAATAATTAGGTACTGCTTGAATGACCTGGGAGGAGTATCTAAGAGCACTCTCAGACTCGCTAGGGGCCACTTTCTTGCCCTTATTCTTCTGTTTCTTCTTGGACGGAATCCATTCGCTGATGGGAGGAGAAAACTCACCAGAAGCTTCTACCCGGAGGAGAGAAGTAGAAATTGGAAGTTCCAAGACCTGTTCTGCTTGGGAGGATTGCCTCCTCCATAGGCAAAGGAGGAGGGACTCTCACATTTATCTCCGACTGGACATCAGAGGAAGCATAAGGGCCATTATAAATCACCATAGCAAGCAGATCAAGCTGTTCATCTTGCGGAGCAACAACATGAAGCATATCGGTGCTTCCACTACTGGTCATCTCTGTACTAGGCAAAACCTTGAGATCAGGCTTTGAAGGATTGACCTTCTCAGTCGGTTCTGCTCTCTCCTGAGTGCGCTGTGGGGTAGTGGCATTGAACAAATTGTCTGGGCCATAATCATACTTAAGGGCAGTCTTCCCTTTGTGCTCCATGCTAGCTTTTGCTTTTCTACAAACAGCTAGATCATGCCCATGAACTCGACACTTGGAGCAGTATGCTAATTTAGTCTCAACTTCAATATCTTGCCAATATCCATCGGCTTCACCCATATTAACCCATATCTTGTCTGGTATAGCTTGAGTAGCATCTATTTCAATGCAAGCTCTAGCATACTTCAATGACAGGCAAGCTTTGGTCCGGTCGTCTACATCCAGAAAGTGTGCAAATGTGGAAATAATTGCACCAATATAGGCACGATCAAACAAAGGAAGAGGGAGCCTAGGGAGCCTTACCCAAGCGGCGGTGGTGGTAGATTCTTTCTTTGGGTTGTAGTCTAAACACCATCGAAAGAGCCTAAACATTGATTGATTAATCTTGCGCAATGGGCAGGACAAGGCAGACGTGACATCTTCCTCTGAATCGAGATGACCAACACATGACGACCGTCCCATACTTCGCTGATGGTATCTCTTCCAGTAATTTTCCAATGTGCTAGAAAAGCACGCTGAATTTCGGCTAAAGGTGGCTTGCCGTAAGTGAATTTCGCCACCAAAGAAAAATTGAATCTTTTGGTACCGGCCTGAATTTCATCATCAGTGAAGGAAATTGCCAGCTTGCCCTCCTCTGCTCCAGCCTGTCTTGGTGGAAGGAGGATAGGGGGAATCTGGGATGCAAATCGGAAGATGCGGTAATTACCGATGCATAAGACGCTGAAGGAGCTGCCGGAGTGGCTGAGGCGGCCGTCGCAGCGAAGGGGGAAGGAACCGGGGCTGAGGGGCTACCAACAGACTCATCCTTGCCCTTTCTGCTAGGCAAAGGAGGGAAATCAGCCTGACTTGGTCACGACGCAGGAGCCGCGGAGGTCGAAGCACTGAGAAGCGGCGACGGAATCACCACGGTGACCACCAAAGTGCGAGCAGACGCGGGATTATCTGGTGGCCTACTCGGGTGGCTGGGATGAGAGGCCAAGGCCATGATGGCCGGAAGCAGCGACGAGGCGGTGAAAAAGCCCTAAATCGCTTTAATCGCAGAAGTCAATGCGGGTCAATGAATTGTTGCGATCATTATTGCACATCAGAACCCCTGACTTGAACCCCTGAATATAATGTTGCGATCATTATTGCACATCAGAACCCCTGACTTGAACCCAAGTACCGCTCGTTGCATCTTTTTGCTGAAGCGTTTGTCATCAAGTCGGTGCATTTAAGTTCAATGAGGTTGTCCACTTTACTTACTGTTATCAACTAGGATTTCTATGAGTCATTATGAATCTAAAACGAATTGTCAGCTTAAACATGTTTCTTGTCCACAAGGACTTTGTGATTGTGAACAGTATGGGCCACAAGTAGAATGCCAAACCTCTTGTTCATTCATGATCTTCAAAGCAAGTACCCAATCCTACTAACCGCATTGATTATTCACGTCACTGCACCAAACAAACTTTGTCGTCATTGAAACTATAAGTGATATGCATCATTGCAGATACCAAACTGTCGCAGTCAGCATATTGTATTCCACATTTTTGTCATGTGCGAGGGACCTAGAACGAAGACAACAATCTTCCTAGTTCCTACGACAGTGTTTGCTGCAATCAAAGATGGAGCTGGGATATGAAACTACGGAGCGCTAAAAAAAAGTTATGTTGAAACAACATATTTAGATATTTGAAATTTGGCAGTGGATCATATAAAAGGACTTCTTAAAATAAAAAGTATAAAGAGATCTAGGTTATTCATACTACGACCTAGATTAGATCATAATATTAAATAATATTTAAATGGAAAATGAACAGATATGAAAACACACAATATTTAAATTAATAATATTATATTTTACATTAATCCATAAATATAGTAAAGTAAGCATTATTCCTTATGCATTCTTTCTTAGTAAAGTAAGCATTCTTCCTTAGTAATATTATATTAAATGATTTTTTTTTGCTGATACATAGATGGAATTTCGACTAGGAAGAAGTAGTAAAGTAAGCATTCTTCCTCAAATATATCACTTGATACCAATATAATGCTGTTCGATTTCTTACCTTATGCTTCCTGTGACATTGAATCATTGGTGCCGCTCAGTTCATACCCTGGTCGAGCAGCGGGATTTGCACGTTCCTCTATTATGGTGTGTAATTCCGACATCTATTGTACACGATATTATTTATTTGATACCTTGTCTATATCTTACACTAGTACTCCGTGACCGTTTAGACAGAAAGCTTATACTCCCTCTGTCCCGTCCCGGTATATAGTTCTTATTTGTTGTTTTGTATAAATTTTAAGAAAAGTAAGGTATATGAAATTAAAGTATGTAAGTGAAAGAATAAAAAGTAAATAGATTGGAGAGAGAATGTATTTGTGAGGGTAAAAATATTACATTTAAGAAAATGAGAAGTATATTTTTGGACGCCAAAAAAAAGGAGAACTATAATATGAGACGGATGGAGTAGTCCATCTGATGTAGGTTCCGTATCACTAAGCGTATAGGCCTCATAGTTTAGTGACTTGTGAATATTATCTTCATTTGATTTTACAAATTCTCATAATAAATACAATACCAACCTTGGAGAAGTATGCGCTGCAATTTCTGATACCAAAGCTCCCACTGTTCAGTGTTCACTAAATCTCAAACTTCATTTGAATATTAAATCTTTGGGCAGGATGATTGACCTCGGACTATTAATTTAGTCACATAGATAAACACCAACCTCATGTGCCTGTGTTTATTCTTTGTTTTGTGAAGCATTAATCTCGGCCAACTTACTTAAAAAAGAAGTTTGTTTCAGCATAAACAAGGTTTTTTTTGTACCTCATTTCAGTGCAGGAAATCAAAGCTTCTCAAGCATGCTTTCAAGTTTCTCAGCTTCAAAAAGGTTAATTAATACTAACTATTTGAATTTACTCGAAACAGAAATGTTCCCTTGGGTTATTAATTCTCATTGGAAATTGAATCAGACAAAATTATTACACAACATTCATTAGAAGTTTTTTTTTGGATTGGAAAAAAAAACCCAGATAAGAAATTTCTTACAATGTTTTTTGTGAGTGTTATAATTGTTCTTCACTTAACAGGCTCAGAGGTGAGCATGAAAAAGGTAAAAGTTCCAACCTTTTCCCCTTCAAGTAGCCATTATTGTTGCTGCAGATTTCAAGGGAGGTGAATGTTGTGGTTCCATGGATGGATACTTTACTGTGATTTAGATTTATGAACACGTTACATAACTTTGATCATTACACCAGACAGACATTATCATGCATACATATTGCATATTTGCATGCATATCTTTTAAAATATTGCTTTGACCTTTCAACTTTCTGCCCTTTTTAGGCTCCTGCTTTGCATTTCTTCCCATTTTTACTTACTCACCCATCTTCCATTAGGGTTTAGGTGCACAGTTTCTAAATTGTCATTTATTATACATTTCAAATTTATTATTTAAATCCATCAATACTAAAAAATAAATTTATAAAATCATATCAATATTTTTTATTTTTCGAGATCTATAAATAGAGATTAATTTTGTATCATTCGGACACCAAAAAAATTTCAAGTTTTTATTTACATAAATACACCAATAGGCTATGATTTTCCAAAAAAAAAAAAACTGAAATTACGCACCGGTATTTAAGGATACCGGTGCCTAGTTTCATTTTGTTTATTTGTTTGTTTTTTTTTTTAAAAAAAACTTATTGTTTAAAAAAAAAACTCGTCTCACTCATTTTTTTTTGAAAACAATAAGGTTTTACATAAATACACTAATAGGCTCCGGTTTTCTAAAAACCGGAGCGTAATGTCTGAACAATATGCTTCGGTTTTCTAAAAACCAGAGCGTAATGTCTGAATAATAGGCTTCGGTTTTCCAAAAACTGGAGCGTAATGTTATCAATACGCTCCAGTTTTTAAAAAATCAGAGCCTATTGTCCGGTCGATCATTTGGCCGCAAAAATCCAATGCGGTGTCCGTTTGAGCTGAAATTTGGTCAGCACATGCGAAACGGCCTGGGAACACAAATCCTCAGCCTTGCTTAAGACCCATGCTGTCCCGAGTTGATTCGGGGTCGTTTAGGCCCTCAAATTGCCATTTTAAAGAAATTTTGAATTTTTTTTATGTTTTTTAATATTTCGAAATCATATGCATAACAATTCGGGACTGATTAAGTGCAATTTAAATAGATATATTTATGTGAAATTTTTTTTAAAAAATTTCGAAACCATAAGGGTACTGGGGTGGGGGGATCGAGGGGTAATTTGGTAAAAAATTGCGCGGGACCCGCGGGGGGTGCGGGGGTGAGGGGTGCGATTAGTCTTTCAAAAGAGGGGTAAGCCAAAATAATGAAAAGTAATGCAAAAGATTAGCAAGTGTTTTTCAATGAAGGAAAAGGTTCTAGGAAGAGCATAACTATTTGAAGGATAGAAGGAATAGATTTGGAGCATTTGATTCTAGTCAATCAACGTATTAGATTAAAATAGGATTTATATATCTATTGTATATTATATAAATGTAATTAAAATATAACATATATTTGTATGTGTAATATTTGTAAGGTGCAATATTTATTACAAGTTTATAAAAATTGATGAATTAAATAGAGGTAATTTTTCATGAATTTTCAATGAAGCAATGTTGTGAAAACTGATCGAAGGTCGATTTGATAAGGTCACGGGGTCACTGGTTCAACCGGGTCGACCGGGGATCGATTCATGACACGATTTAAAAGTTTAAATATTTTTAAATATTTTATGTATTTAGACAATTATAATATATTTTTGTATACACATATAGTTAACACAAATAACATAAATTAAATGTCCACTATTCATTAAAACAACATCGTAAAAGTTAAATTTTAAAATTAAAAATCATTCCAATACATTTTATATTATCTTGTTAAAAACCAAACTTAACATTTCTAGTTTTTGGAATATAACAAAATAACAAGCGCCCTGTCCTTAAACTAATCAAGCTAGCAACTTCAAACATTTGACAAAAGGGCGTACAAACACCAAGCTAGCAACTCAAAATCTTACACAAAAATAGCAACTCCATGACTCGATTTTGATTTTTGACTTGAGATTTTTTTATTTAACCTAACTACCTATCAAAAACATATAATCATATGTATATGTTAATTAGACAAGTTAAAGGAATAGCTCAGCTGGTTTGGTGATGAGGAAACTTGCCAAAAGGTTCGAGTTCAATACTAACTTTTTATACTTATAATTATTTTATTACTTTTGTTTGTATTTTTAATAAAATCCATGATTTTTTCATATTATCTATGAATTTGATTCTTATTTTCTGACTTTTTTATTTTTCAAATATTTTCTATGACTTTTCTTATGTTTTTTCTTTTTAAATTATTTTCCGTTAAAAGTGAACTAAAAAATAATAAAAAAGGTGTGTCGGAGATAACTGTTGAAAATATAAAGGTATTCAAATGCAAAGAAAAAACATGCAGTTGTGTCTTGGTAAAACACCGAAACTTATATGTGTTTTTCTATAATTAAGCATGTAAACTATGACAACCCTGTGTATAGTGTATACTTCAATCTAAATGACGCAATTAATAGGTCATTTTATGTAAAAATTTAATTGAAACAATGGCAAAATGACTGTAAGATATTCAATTTAATGTTTTGTATATGTCACTATCTTAAGTATTAAATGGTAAAACGGTCCAAAAGCTAAGACAGTTTGCGAACTGAAACTGAAAGGAAGTAATGAATCTGCTTGAATCAGTTGCCACTCACCGGTAAGTTGGTGAGCATCTAATTGCATGAGATGCTCTTGTAGCATGTAGGGTAAGTTCAGTGACGTAGCCAGGCATTCTTTTGATGGGTTTCATGGGTCATTTATTTTGTACTGTTTATAATTAAAAAAATTGATACATCTTTTTGAAAATAACAAAGTTTTACATTTACAAACTTATAACTCATTAAAATCTATAAATAGACACTCATTTCGACGTTTTTTTTTTTGATAGTCATTTCGACGTA
>JAWWMW010067303.1:0-15046 GCA_035048345.1 Echeveria elegans | reverse complement strand
TGTTAGAACTCTTTAGTGTTTAAGTAGTTGATTTTACTGAGTTTCAACCGTTCTCTTGGGTTCGACACTAGGTCACCTTAGTTCCTTACAAATTTCTTTTGACGCGTCATATACTACTGTTTACGACACGTCAATGGTCGAATTAATGAGTTATTTTCATAATTGCCCGAGCAGATTTTTCGGTGGAGTTTTTGCACACTACTAGATTTCCAACGCATTTTGTTTCATTTCAATTAAGCATCGGATGCTCCCTGTGGAACCTTCCAAAGTTGAAAAGGTCAAAACTGCCGATTTTTTTTTTCAGCCGAGAGGATTGGATCTGAGCATTTGTCTCGGTCGAGATGATTTTGTCTCGACCGAAAGGATTTCTTGAAGTCTGAATCATTCCTTGTGGTCAACATAAAAGTTGTAGGTCTTTGAGTTTCTTTCACCTTAATCGGACAACGTAAGCGCTTTGCGGAAGCTTTCAAATCTCTGAAGGTCGAAAGGTCCAAAAATCGCCGATTTCACTCTTTTTACTCTCGTTTTTACTATGTTCTTCTCCCAGCTTCTACAATCATCGTAAAATCTGTTTTATACCTGAAATGATAGTGTGAGTGTAGAATACAATCAATCTTATATGATAAAATCGAAGAATATAAGCAAATAGATGTGTAAATATTAGACATTTACAACACCGATCAATCGCCCTCGTTTATGATCAAAATGAAGCTTGTTTCCGCAAGCATCTCATAAAGAGATACTCTACCCAAGTAGTTGTTGTGCATTGAACAACTTCACTTCGCTACAGAGGTTGTTCCACCAGCTGATGTATTTTTGCCACCAACATGAATTCGCTTCAGCCTTCACTTGACAGGTTATTGCACCAGCTATTGTATGTGTACAGTCACTGTGACTTTCCTTCAATGTATGAAATCTTTCTAGGATACATTCTAATCATTAAGTTGTTGCACATGTTGTAGTGTGATCAACGATTATTTGTACACATTTTGGTCTCCATATTTAGTAAGTTTTGTACCGTTTCTTAATACAATAACTTTACATTAATTGTTTTCTCCTATAATGTCACAAGAAACATTCTACAGGAGATTTCATCCTACATACCTAAAAGTGCGCTGAAAAAGAGTAAAATAGAGTAAAGTCTACTGGAGTCATCAAACCAGCTTCAACCTGGTCGGCTCAGCATTCAATCCATCTGATTTAGCTCCAAATCGGTCAGTTCAAAGACCAACTCGAACGAATCACATCCAACCCAGTCAGTTCACTATCTACTTGACCAATTTGATCACGTTTGCAGCCCGAAATACATTAAAGGGGGTGGAATCTCAAGGACAAAGGGGTGCTTGCTTGGAGAATATAATTAAATTAGTCCTAGCTCAATTATTTGTATCTCTCTTTCTATTAGTGTAAAAACACTCATCTTTTGAAATCCATTCATTATGGCGAGTGGGTAGTTCATATCAAGGCATAATGATCCTCTCACGTGTTACTTTCATGACTTTTCAATAGAATCAAATGTAGATTCTCTCTTTACTCATTTTGCCTATTAAACACTTTAACAAACACCAAGGAAGGATAAGTGATAAACCTTCTAGTTAGTGTTATCCATATTCATGGGATCAACACATCGAAGGATTGAGATCTAGAAGTTGAGTATAACATTCTTTCATTCATCATGAGACTGGTTCATATTAGGAAATACTAGTTAATACATTAATCAATGTCTCTTCTTCAAGGGGTACAATGATAGTTTGTCCTTAGTAGAGGTTAACCCTAGGAGAGTCAACAAGATCAAAAGGATGAGACTCTTGTTTAAGGTATAACTCAAACCTTAAGATAATAAGAGGTAACTAAGGGTAGGTTATAACCAAACGACTAATAATAAAGGCATCTAATATACAATAAACGCAAGTCATAAGAGGTTGTGACAAAACACGAATTAAGTAATCAAAACTTTGAAATTCTTTTAATAAATAAGTATTATTTATCTAACAGTATCAAAATCCGATTACTAACAGGTGATTTGAGATAGATCTTCCCTTGTTCTTAGGTTTCAGCTTACTCCCTTGGCTTCGGCCCTAGGTCTCCTCCTAGGATATCCTAGTTTTTTTGGCATGTTTTAATATCTCTCTAAACACCATTTTTGAGGTACAAAATACTTCACATCAAAATGGCGCCGTTTTCAGGGAGTAATGATTAGCCTATAACCAGACCTTGGTCTAAACAACTCATTTACTTTTCTATACTTAGTTAATAACTCCTCACTTTTGATTCATGCACTTCAAGTTCATTCTCTCCACGATTGAAAGTGCAAAACTTTTGGATACTATCAAGATCCAGAAGAAAAAGGCTTTCACAAGATATTGAAGTTGGACAATCAAGCACGAATACAAGGCGAAGAAGAAAAAGCAGATCACCACCATGGAAAATCAGAACCATCCACCAAACAAAGCTTTCATCCGAAATCATTACAGAACAGCTATCGGAGACTACAACTTCCCAACAATGATGGGTGTCCTATCGACGATTTCATATCCAACGGTCAACGCTAACAACTTTGACATTAAACCATCTTTCTTTTCATTATTACAACATAAGCCCTTCTTGGGGCTACAAGGCGAAACCCAAACACTATCATAAAAAAAATTACAACTTCTAAACACATTTAAAATCAATGGAGTAAGTAAAGATGCACTAGCTTTAAGAGTATTCTCCTTTGTGTTATCTGAAAAGGCCGAAGATTTGTTATGGGGTCATTCCCCAAACACTTATGAGACTTGGGAAAGTCTTGCTCAAGCATTCTTATTCGGTACTTCCCTCTCGGGTTAACTAACAAATATCGAGCGCAAATCTCGAAGTTCAACCAACACTAAGGGGAAACTATCTACAAAGTATAAGAATGTTTCATGGGACTTTTGCAAGGAGGTCCCATCACGAACTCTAGAAGTGATTCATCTTATAGTACTTCTACAATGTTCTAGACTATAGTGTCAGTGCAATGGTAGACCAAGGAGCTGGAGGGTCACTATTGGAACACACACCAAAAGAAAGAGAGAAGATACTAGAAAGTTTAGCAAACAATGCTCTCCCACGGGCGAGCGAAAGATAAAATCTAAATAAGAACAATCGAGGATGTACCGTCTACGCCGTCGAAGAAAAAGATGCTATCTAGGCCCTTTCAAAAAAGTTTGTTCCACTTCTCTCCACCATAACAAACTTAAATAATCAAAACACCTTGTCAACAGAAAACGTTTGCGAAATATGTACCTCATTCGATCATAACTCGCCAAACTACCCACTGACAAGGCCAACTGACTCAGAAGCACAAGAAGAAGATGTTAGCTACTTGGGGCGTAAGTAAATCGAAGCATTCGGATCAAGCTCTAACCCCACGTACACTCCTAACAACATGAATCACCCAATTTCTCTTATAAATACCTAGAACTCCTCTTACCTGGCTTCCCTCCAAAACAAACCTGGTAAAACTAGAGAACCTAAGACAACCAACAATGGTATGAAGGACAACCGCGAAACAACCAGGGAAACAATCAGAGAAATCAAGGGTACAATTCCAACAACTTTTACATGCACCCACAAAACCCTTAAAATATGGGGCACTCGACGGAATCAAAAGTCTCTAAGATAGAATCCCTAACCATCGATTTAATGGGACGACAGGAAAAAGTAGACGCATATATGCAAGAACGTGTTAGGGATAACCAAGAAGTTAACACGAGAAACAACATCTTAGAAACTCAAATAGCCTTGCAAGCCAGTGTTACATCTAGACAGCAAGGTAAGCCCTCGTCCAAACCAGAAGACGCAACCGGCAGTGCCATCACCAGAGGGACCGTAGGTAGAACCAATTCCACGAGCAAGTCCAAATGAATCCCCGACCATCACCGAAGATGCTGAGAATGAAACTTCAGAAGAACTACGAACGGATAAGGACGTAGATTCACAAGAACCGCCGACACGACACATAAAAGCCGCTTTTCCATAACGGCTCAACAAGAACCAAAAAAAAGGAGAGTTCATCAAGTTCGCAACAATGATTCAGAACTCCCGGTAACTTTGCCAATAGTCGAGGTAATCACTAAAATCCCACCTCCCGCAAAGTTTCTTAAAGACGTAATTTCTAGAAAAATGTAAGAATATAATGAAACAATTGTTCTAGGAAAAGTTTGCAGTGCAAGAGTTTTTAACTCAATCCGAAGGAGCTAGTATCTCATTCCTGCCATATTTTTTATGCAAAATACAGTACCTAGGAGAGCTAAGCTCTACATAAATTTGCTTACGTTTAGCATACCGTTCTACACGATTTCGGCAAGGAATTATTGATGACGTTCCCATAAAAGTAGGAAGCTTTCATATACCTGTAGACTTCGTCGTACTAGAAATGGAGGACGACAATGACATTCCGATTATATTAGGATGATCATTTCTAGCTACAGCGGGGGCTATCGTAGATGTTAAAAAGGGATCTTTGGCACTACACATAGGCGATAAAGAAATAGTGTTCAACATGGAAAAGCCTGTAAAGCGCCATGCAACACTTTGCTTGTAACCGATTAAGCTCATTTGACATCATCGACCAATCTGTTTTATCACCAACTAAACCTTTTACATTCAAAGAAAAAGAAAGACTAGTGCAGGAGAAGCCGGAGATGAATCCAAATAAGACGAATGTTGATAAAGAGGTCAAAGATGCAGAAACTTCGAGCCAAGGTAAGGAATCTTTCAAGGAGAGCTCAAGGCTCTACCGACAAGTCTACGGTATGAATACATAGATGAAAATAAAATGTACCCGGTCACAATCACTAAACCCCAAAGAAACTTCAAATCTATTGAACATCCTAAGACGTTTCAAAAGAGCTATAAGTTATACGATATACGATCTCAAGGAAATTAGCCCTAACATTTGCATGCACCGGATTTAATTAAAAGAAGGCACTAAAACCTCTTATGAACACCAACTTCGATTAAACCCCTTAAATGACGTAGTTAAAAAGGAAATTATGAAACTTTTTGACTCACTCAATCCCCGATTCCAGTTGGGTGAGCACGATACACGTTGTTGGCACGCGTCGTCATACGTGTCAAATTAATTTACGTTTCTACAAGCTACTAATGTAGCGGCAGACTGAGTCGATCTCACGAGGAATTGGCTAGCGAAGTGAATTTCTTGTAAATAAATAAAATCTGGGGGGTTTCTGAAAATTAATGAGCAAGACAGCAAAAAAAAACAAGAATGTAAAGATATTATTGATATGATGAGAAGGCACGGTTCAAGACATCTACTTGTAATTCACTGTTTATCATCGATATAAATCATGCAATTTCTACGATCTCATAACTTTAAAACATTCTGGCAAAGGTAACATGCATACGACTTCTAATATCATTCTACACCGTACAAACATGAATAGAACTCTTATCGTAAAATAGCATGAAGAACCAATCCGAGTTATATTAATGTGCAAACACTAATGATTAATCCTTACGTGTTCTACTTATTTTACCACAAAGTATCAAATAAGTCACTATAAAATCAAACTATCACAAGATAATTTGTACGCAAATACTCAATAATCTCATCAAATCATAATCATAATCATACGCAAAGGAATTAATGCAAGATAATAAATTGATATTAAGCTTGTATCTCAAAATAGTTCATCACATGTTTGTGTCTCAAACCGCAACTAAGTATTTAGCTACTCATAACAATAACGAAATACATTATCGAAATTAATAATAGACTAAGAATGAAGAACAAATTGACCGGATGGCCTCAGCGTCGGCTCCGGCTTCTTTCTGCAACTCTGCGTTCTGATGCTGAATGAATGCTCACAAACTAGGATTTTTTATTTCCTATTTATACTCATTTAAAACTAAGCCAAATTGACCCAAAATAGAAAATCACGTCGCTGACATCATGATGACATCATCATCATTCAACACAGGTCATGTATAAGTAACTGGCGCATGTCATGTACAAATATGAAAGTTATTTCTTCGTCATCTGTTCAACATATTTCTTCTTCACCCGTGATCATTTCTGAACTCCAGCAATTTCTGACTTCTTGCTCCTTCAAGGCCCTCTTAACATCCAAATAACTTCTTGAGATAAACATAAGAGTTAGCTTTCTAACGGATTTTGTTTCGTCTCAATCAGATTAACGACGCTCATTTGGGAAACTTCCAAAGCAGTAAAGGTTTTGCTATCTTTATTCTTAATTAAAATGTCAAAACAATGCTTTTAAGCTAGGTTTTGTCTTCTAGCTGTTCTCGTACACCTGAAAGGTAAAATTATATGAAACGAGTAATCTTGAATACATAAATGCACTAAAATATTTGGGTTAAGATTGTTAGATGATCGTAAATACTATTCATCAAACCACAATACACTTAAATTTGTTCGTCATCGAGAAACAATATAAATAAATGGCAGAAGTTAAGGACGTGCCTCGCAAGTCATAGATCATGCACTATCGGAACGCAAAATGGTAGTTTACCAAGTCATTCTCATTATAACCTTGCGAGCAATTGCATCACTAATCTAAACATAAAATTTACTCGACACATGTTACCTCTTCGTCGAAATTCATATTAATTCGGATGTTTGAGAGATAGTTCTCTTTAGGTCCCTGATCTAAATTTTTCGTTCGAAGTTCTAATCATATGGTTTCACCTCGTCGCTTTCTCTGACCCGTGATTTGTTCGCTTCATGGAAATTTAGAGCTTCTTTCGATTGTTTACAGAGCTATCTCATCACTTGATCATTTGACTTCATTTTCTTTCTTCAAGTTGCGGGATTCTCTTCAAGTAAGTGTTTTTTTTTATTCCCTGACTCTTTCCATGAACGCTTCCAATCACAGCCTCCGAATAACAGGTTATGGAATACGTCCCGCTCTTCCTCATCGTCTCTTCCACACGAGCCACGCTAAGCGTTTACTTCCGCTCACCCCTTCCCGACTTCTCTAAATTAGGGGATGAACGGTCTGTTCTCTCGTCCCGCTACGCACTGGATATGCTTTATTTTCTTTTGGCGGAGCTACTCTGATTTTAAATGATTGCGAAAGGTCAACCTTCAGTACTTACAATGCTTTGCGATGAAATCAAATCTTTTGCATGAATCTTCAAATCATCACTTCGGTCGGTAAGCACTGTAAGGCATGCATCATCTTGCACGTCCTCTTCCTCTTCTCTAGACACTTGACTGTTTTGTGGCATGATCACATCATTATCAAAAAAAAAATATGGAGTGAGTTGTGACGATAACTCCTCATAGTCAATTAGTCTTTCATGTACATCACTACTAACTATAGACGGTGGCTTATGAGGTTGGACGTGTATGCCAATGGTGTGTTGCATAGATTTTTGTCGTAGCGGGTCACTCTCGATAAGATCCTTCTCTTGCACTTCACCAATAGATTATGAAAATTCATAGGGTCTCGTGTATGTTGCTCTCTTATATATCAGGTCACATACATCCTCTGGATAATAATCCATAATTGATCCTCCAGCTGTTACATCCATCATATCACGCTCATGCGAATTCATCTCATCCAAAAAACCTATGATAAGAACATGTTAGGGGAATGAGTAATCGGGACAGGTCTCTCACAGATCCCTAAAGCACTCAAGGTATTCGTATGTTGTTTCTCGTGGATGTTTCTTGATCGAGTACTTTTTGAAAAATAGTTGTCGCATCAGGTCCCATTTAGTCATTGAATTAACAGAGAAAGAGAACAACCAGGATATAGTATATCCAGTTAAAGAATAAAGAAACATTCTTAACGGGAAGTCAAATTAATCCACTTCTCTTGGTTTGAGTGCATTGTAAGCAATATGAACGTCCCTCAAGTGAGTCAAGGGATTATCCACCTTATAAAAAAATTGGAAGAACACCTATCATTCATCCATTGATTTCAGAGTATGTATCATTCATAAGGTCATCGAAGTATTTGCAAAAGGATCGACGAGCATAGTATCGCATTGCCATCAAGAAAAAACCACGCAAGGAAAATAATGTACCAAAATGACAAAAGAAAAAAAGATAAGAAATAGCTTACAAAAACTTCACTACGATGCAACTCCCCGACAACGTACGCGTCAAAGTCTTTTATTTTTCTACAAGCAACTAGTGTAGCGGTAAGCTGGGCCGATCCCACGAGGAATTGGCTAGTGAAGTGAATTTCTTGTAAATAAATAAAACTTGGGGGGTTTCTGAAAATTTATGAGCGAAACAGAAAAAGAACAAGAATGCAAATATATTATTAATACAATGAGAATGCTCGGTTCATGACATATGCTTGTAATTCACTGTTTATCATTTATATAAATCATGCAATTTCTATGATCTCATAACCGTAACACATTCCGAAAAAGGTAACATGCGTATAGCTTCTAATATCATCCTACACTGCACAAACATGAATAGAACTCTCATCGCAAAATAACATGAAGAACCAAGCGACTTATATTAATGCGCAAACACTAATGTTTAATCCTTAGATGTTCTATTTATTTTTACCGCAAAGTATCTAGTAAGTCAACAATAGAATTCAACTATCACAGGGTAAATTGTAGCTAATTACTCAATAATCTCATCAAGCCAGAATCATAATAATATGCAAAGAAATTATAATGCAATATAATAAAATTAATATTAAGCTCGTATCTCAAAAATGTTCATCACAAGTTTCTGTCTCAAACCGCTACTAAGTAACTAGTTACTCGTAACAATAACAAAAATACATCATTGAAATTAATAATAGGGTAAGAATGAAGAACAAATTGACGGGATGGCCTCAAATGTTGCCTCCGGCTTCCTCCTGCGGCTATGCGTTCTGATACTGAATGAATGCTTGCTAACTAGGTTTTCTATTTCCTATTTATACTCATTTAAAACTGAATAAAATTAGCCCAAAATAGGAAATCACGTTGCTGAGGTCATGATGATGACATCATCATTCCCGTGCGGGTCATGTGTAAGTAACTGGCGAGGGTCATGTACAAATAAGAATAGTTATTCCTTCTTCATCCGTGCCAGCCTATTCCTTCTTCACCCGTGATAGTTTCTGGACTCCTGCAATTTCTGACTTTCGGCTCCTTTAAGGCCATCTTAACGTTCAAATCACTTCTCAAGATAAACATAAGATTTGTAGCTCTTTTAGTTAGCTTTCCACCAGGCCCTCAATGACTTGTCTATGCAATTCTTGAAAAATAATTAGTCGAGCTCCACTTTCCTTATGGTTCGTCACCTAGATTTTGTGACTTTGAAATGAGCACTGCGCCAAGAGCATGTGGACTAGCCCTAGCTAGCATAGGTGAATGGAAAGCATGTTTTTTGTAACTATACTCATGTTTCCAAATAACTGTGGAAAAGATGACCAGAGCATGTGATTAACTATTGATGTACATTGGTATTGATCTGCAGGAAAGCTACATCTCGTATGACCTATGAAAAATTGATTTTCTTTGTGACAATGAGTTATTTTGAACGCTTTAGTGACTATGATGATTGGAATTGTTGTAGTGTTACCAGCGATATTCGGAACCCGTTAATTCAAGCTAGCAAGCATGTAGCGCAGTTGCATTTGGGATTTGTGAGTATTCTCATTTCTGAAAACTCTCATGAGACTATCACTCGTCCACTAGGATAACCTAGGGATTTAAAGGCTTGATGCATAGGTTAAATGTATCAGTGAGTTAGAATTTATTTGGTTTGTTTTGTCATTGCATGAAAGTTAAGGTGGATGAATAACATAGAGATTCTATTATGCTTAATTTGATATTTGTTCGTCACGAACGAATTATAAGTGTAGAGTGTTTTGATTAGTCAATTTCTTGGCTAATTTTTCACTTTATTACTTATGAGTTTGAGTAGTTTTTCCAAACATTTGTCGCTATTTCACTTCTTTATCTAGTGTTTCAAGTTATTTATCTTCAAGTAGAATTTTTGGTGTTCAATGGAAGTGAAACGAGCAATTCCGCGTATTTAGGACCTTTTGGTGTTCACTTGGTGACCACGTGGTCACTAATATTTTATTATGCCGCTAAAAGTTCACATTTAGCGACCACGTGGTCACAGAAACGTAAAAAATTGCTAAGTGTTGAATTTGTTTTCACAGTTAGCGACCACTTGGTCGCTAACTTAGCAAAATTATATTGTTAGCGACCACGTGGTCGCTAATGTTCAAAATAAAATGTGACAAAAACGTAAGAATTTGCTAAGTGTTGAATTTGTTTCACATTTAGCGACCAAGTGGTCGCTAATGTTTTAATTAATATTAATTATTAGATTAACTAATACAATAATTAATATTAAAATAGTATTAATGAATTCGTGTTGTATTAAAATAATTAAAATATTATAAATGATTATTACAAATATAATCATAAATGAAAATATAATTATTCAATTACAACAACAATTACAATTCTTCTTCTTCTGAAGTGTCTTCTGAAGTTTGAAGCTCTTCCTCTGAACTTTCTTCATCTTCGTCACCTCCTTCAAATTCATATACAGGACCAGTCGTATCATGTAAGGGACCTTGTCTGTCAACATCTGCTAGTGGACCATCGATAGTTCGCATGATGGATGTGGATTCTGATTGGAACGGTTCTGTAACTATAATACGGTGATCCGAACTTTCAACACCCTCCTCAGACCATACATGGGATTTCAATTTACATACTCCAAACCAATCAGCATCTTGTCGCTTTGTCTTTGGATATTCAATGAAATACACTTGAGGTGCCTGGTGTGCAAATATGTAAGATTCTTTGGTAGCCATTTACTTGCGTCGGTTGACGTCGGCCATCTTCATCTGAGGATGCACGCGAGTCCCTCCCCTATTTTTGGTATCAAACCATGAGCATGCAAATATTACAGGCCGCTTCACCGTTAAAGATACATAGTTCAGCTCAATAATTTCATCCAGAACTCCATAGTAATCCTCTTCGTTGGTGCCAAAATGTTTGTCCCATGACACAAATTTCACTGCAGTCGGTGGCTCTCGTTGACGAATGAGTCTTTATGTGGAAACGATAACCATTCATTACATACTCAGGATAAGTCCTAACAACTATTGCGGGTTTATGGGCCAAAGTTTGGATGTTGTTGTCAATTGATTGTTCTGAATTATCGACATGCGCAACAAACACTAATTAATATATAACAAAGTTTTACATGCATTAAAACATACATGTAACTATTTAGATATGAAAGACTGACAAATTGGTAAAACTAATGGCGAAATTATGATTCCAATATACGATGTTCGACATTGTCCGCAATTTTAGGATTCCCCCTTTCTGACGTTGTTTTCAAGGAAATATCTGATTAGAATTAACAATATCTGATCAGAATTAAATCGTTAAATGAAATAAATATATTAATTAAATAATAAATAACACTTACTATACAAATGGTTCAACTTCTTCACAGTTGAGTAGGACATAATTCTGTATCAAATGGTACTCATCATCCGTAATATTTCCGTATGGGTTTACCCAAAGTACGGCCTCAAAACATGAAAATGGAAAAATCATCTGGATCTACACTTCATCGAGGCCATCATCAACATTTTAGCCTTGAGACATCTGGTTATTCGCAACATGTGAGTTGAAATAATATCCACAGAAGGTCATGGTCTCTTGAACTATGTATGCACTACAAATGGACCCTTCCACACGCGCTTTATATCCGACGGTATTCTTCAATCTTCGAAGAAATCTACACACATATATGTGAGAACTGTCAGTATTAAAAAATTAATTAATTAAATTCAATCAAACTAACAAACAAAAATACCTCTCGAATGGATACATCCATCTGTACTGTACAGGCTCACAAATTACTGCCTTCATTGGCAAGTGGATAGGAAAATGCTCCAGAGTTAAACAACCCAGGTGGGAAAATTCGCTTCAACTTGCACAAAATGATTGGTATCTCTACATGCAGATTTTGCGCTATTTCTGTCCTCAACTAATAACATGTAAGATCCCTGAAGAATGCACTCAACTATGTGATAGGCTCTCAATACTTGTTCCCTAAGAACGGTCGAAAAGCAACACCCAACAGCCTTTGCATAAAGACATGACAGTCATGGCTCTTCATACCGAACAATCGCAATTTGTGCATTTCAATGCACCGGCTTAGATTTGAAGCATAACCATCTGGAAATTTAACTGTCTTAAACCATTCAAAAATGGTCTTCTTCTGTTCACGATCCAGCGTGTATCCCGCCTTGCGGTACTTACTGTCATTGCATAAAGTGGAAAGTGATCCTTGCGTGTAACGACATTCAACTTTCTGTAGTAGATGCACATCCTTTAGCCAGTTTGCATGCGCTTCGGCGCCAACTCTCCCTTTGTATTCTCTTCAACCATTATGCCTCCTTTTTTTTGGAACCACATGTACTGGACTTATCCACTTGCTATCGAGATAGGATAAATGACTCTGACGTCCAAAAACTTTATTATCTACTTCTGCACCAGCTCCATCATGACTTGGTTGACACGACACAGAGCTTCCTATGATTGCTTGGCTTCGTCCTCAAGTAGTATCTAATGCATACAGAGAGTCGGGCTGACCCTGCTCAAACTATAAGTTTCCGTCAAATTGCACGTCGGTGCTTGCACAACACCTCAGTCAGTCGCGCTTCTTGGTCGCACTCAAATGCATTCTTTGTTATCACAAGAAAGGTGTCCCATCACCTAAGAAGACATATTTCTAATGCTCGCGCAGCGACTTAAGCCTGACTTTTGGTGCTTGTTCCAAAGCAAGCAAGAATTTATTAGGTTTGCATAAACTAGAGCTTAGCATTATTCAACGTCCATGTCATGTAAACTAACTCTTCGCATATTGCTATCGAATAATGTTTTGAGAAAATGGCATCACGAATCTCTAAGGCAAGTATATCTCTTCCACAAAGTAGTTGCACTTCGGTGACTAGGTGGTCGATCTTGTCCAGCGCGTGTACCGATGCCTCTTCAAGTGGATATTGCATGCCGTTAAAATGTAGAAGTGCATAAGTTTGCCATCGACTTCCATTGACAATATCCCTTAAAACATCTATCTTCGTGTGCAGAGTCAGTAAAAAGGTTGTCGTAACAGAATTTGTGTTATTTTCCTAGACCGTTTGTCTTCCATCTCAAGCACATAAAAATAGCCGAGAACACCAACTTTCCGACTTGAACCAGTACATCCTCGATAAGTCCTTTGGCTGCTACATGATCGGTCTACGAGCTGAATAGTTAGTCCTGCAGGCTTAAGTAGTCCAAGAAGCAAAGGCAAATGTAACAGATATGAAAGCACATTTATGAATGCACCAATATCAACCATGCAATTACTAACAATTATTTTACCTTTAGTGCACGAGATAGTAAGCGTCTCTGGATTCCGACACTCGCTGAATTGCCACGGAGATGTTCTCACTCACCAAGACATGCTCATGGTCGCTTCTAAACCTTCTATCAAATTGATTCGATCAATGTGATGTTGATTTCCACCTTGTTGAACAATTCTCATAACTCTTAATTTGTTGTTTCCTTCTTTGTCTCTGGTACCTCCATTGAAAATAAAAGAGGAATGTTAGTAAAGGATTTTCCTTAATAGGTAATTGAACATCACTATCCTTCTTAATCTGTGTGTTCTCGATGTTTTCTGCTGTAGATTGCGTAATTTGATGTGCTGGTGATTGTGCGCTGGGTTGCGCTTTCTGGCGTGCGACATGGAACATCCGCATCTGCTTCCTTTCCAACTACCCAACCAGAAATTAGTGTCCCAACATTTATTCCTCCATTTGAATTTTGAATAACTTGCAAGGGCAAATTTCCATCTCTTCTTTATCCCATACATGGTTGTTGCGATTAGTGACAATTGCTACTCTATTTGTTCCAATCGCTTGTCATTCGTTCCTCATTCTTGCGAATGGTGTCCGAAAGCTGACAAATTATGTCCAGAATTATTATGTGCCTCTTGCCAACGATGTGGTGGGTTAAATTGTTGAGTTGGCGGCTGTTGCTGCTATCCTCAGTTGGCAGCTAGTTGTTTTTACAAATTATTGTCATCTCTCCAACAAAACTCATTCTCGGCCAATCCATTTCTCGACGATCCTTGCCTTAGTGGCACGATTGCTTGCCCATCCTTCAATGGCATTTACATCCCTAGTTTCCTGAAAGTGTAGTACATTCATAAGTCTTGTGTTTCATCGACTTACATAACTCGCGCGCCGTTAGTTTGATGGCTTCGTGACCAATAACTTGAGTACCATGTCCCTTAACTCTTTAAGATCATCGGCTATGTCAACTTGCTAAATCAAGTGTTCACGGCTATTCCCGATCAGTTGATACCTTACCTGATTGGTCCACACCTATTTGGGACACAAGTTTTTGACATTTTCCGAAGCATACACGTTCAGCAAATGAAGCTCAATTGGTAACAATCCATTCAAGAAAATCTCTAACAGTTCTTTTGTGGTAATACATGATTGTAATAGTTAGTTTCCAACTTAAACCTCTCAAAGTACCCATAGCTCGACTCTCTAGCTCCTTGCTTGGGCGCGGCCAGCTCTCTCCTTAGAAACGAAATCTTTGCAGGCGGATAAAACTTATCAAAAAAACCTCTGTTAGATTTCAACAAGCAATTCGTTGAAAAATCCCCATATAAGTAGAGAGACCATGTTATTTGATCATCATCTTTTTCGCTTAGGTTTAACATACTTGGAATAGTTAGTAGCTTATCTTTGTTCTCCTCCATCCATTGATAAAGTGCTCTTTTTAAACTAATAAGTCTAATCCAATTCTCCAAAATCCAATGAATGTCAATCACTTTTGTTTGCATATCGATTTACATCTAAAAAAATTGTAGTAGTGGCCTTTCATCTATATATATATATATATAATATAATAGGGTGAACGAATGCTCAAATATGAATGCCCCAGAATACCCTCCTCTCTTAATTTATTTACCTTCCATGCCATCACCACATATTAACCCTAGAACTACACGGTGCTCCAAATCACGTTTGCG